>CM008342.1:16860117-16872732 GCA_002525835.2 Ipomoea batatas | reverse complement strand
AAGCACTCATAACTTTATCCAACCAGC
The DNA here is from genome assembly GCA_002525835.2 of Ipomoea batatas. Classification (NCBI taxonomy): domain Eukaryota; kingdom Viridiplantae; phylum Streptophyta; class Magnoliopsida; order Solanales; family Convolvulaceae; genus Ipomoea; species Ipomoea batatas. The sequence goes on along the minus strand of CM008342.1, from coordinate 16,872,705 downwards.
AGTGGCAGAGCAATTACATCTTCAGGTGAAATCTATTCCGCCATTTCGGGTGTATATTGGAAATGGTGATTCTCTACGTTGCACAATGAATTGTGAGCAGGTTCCCTTATATTTAAATGGCACTCTATTTCCGGTGGATCTTTTTGTTCTACCAATTAAAGTTCCTGAGATTGTTTTAGGTGTCCAATAGCTTCAAGACCTTGGGGATATTACACATAATTATGCTAAAGTTTCTATGGAATTTTAATGGTTGGGTAAAAATGTGCAGTTTTTGGGTGATACAACACCTCGTCCATTGGAAATTTCAGCTGCACATCTCCACTCTCTGTTACTTAAAGATGAGGTTCATGGGTGTTTTGAGTTGTTTTCAATTGAAGCAGAATTGCCGCACAAGGAATTTGCATGGCCTACTGACATTCCATTAGAGGTGCAATATACCCTGGAAAAGTTTGAACCACTATTCAGTGAGCCATCTAGTTTGCCCCCTCGCCGTTTACAAGACCATAAGATCCATCTAATCCTGGGTTCGAAGCCTGTTAATGTCCGTCCATACAGATATCCGCATTTCCAAAAGACTGAGATGGAGAAGTTGGTTAATGAAATGTTGGAACAAGGCATTATTCGGCCTAGCACTAGTCCGTTCTCATCTCCGGTTTTGTTAGTTAAGAAGCGAGATGGTTCATTCCGGTTTTGTGTGGATTACCGTGCATTGAACAAAGTGACTGTACGCGACCATTTTCCTATACCTACTATTGATGAACTATTTGACGAATTGGGGATGGCACATTTTTTCACAAAGCTTGACCTGAGGTTCGGGTATCACCAGATTCAAATGAGTGACCATGATGTGTACAAAACAGCTTTTCGAACTCACGAAGGCCATTATGAGTTCCTTGTGATGCCGTTTGGGTTGACGAATGCGCCATCCACATTCCAAACGACCATGAATCGCTTATTTCATTCATACTTGAGGCGGTTTGTTGTCTTGATTTATAGCCCATCATTGGAACTCCATATTCAACACATTCAACTGGTGCTAGAAACACTAGTAGCTGAGAAGTTTTTTTATCAAACTTACCAAGTGTTCATTTTGCAGGAGCTCTGTTGATTATCTTGGCCACATTATCTCTAGTGGTGAAATACATGCTGACTCGGAGAAAATTTTAGCAATGGTTGAGTGGCCTCAACCACAATCTGTGAAGCAGCTTCGAGGTTTCTTGGGTTTAACTGGATATTATAGACGCTTTGTTCCACAATATGCTTCTATTGCTGCCCCTTTAACTGATCTTCTCAAGAAAGATGCCTTTCACTGGACTCCGAAAGCCTCTCAAGCTTTTGTTGCACTGAAAACAGCAATGACTAATGCCCCGGTTTTGTTTTTACCTCATTTTTCAAAGGTTTTTGTTGTAGAGACAGATGCATCCTCAAGTGGTGTTGGAGCTGTCTTAATCCAAGATGAACATCCCCTAGCTTTTTTCAGCAAGAAGTTGGGACCTCGTCTTCAGCAAGCATCAACCTATGTTCGTGAGTTGTATGCCATTGTTGAAGCAGTTGCAAAGTGGCGTCAATATCTTTTAGGACGCAGGTTTATAATAAGGATAGACCATAGCAGTCTTCGAGAACTTATGCAACAAGTTGTCCAGATCCCAGAGCAGCAACACTATGTACATAAATTGTTGGGGTATACCTTCACAATTGAGTACAAGTCTGGTGCTTCTAATCGGGTGGTCGATGCATTATCACGCCGGGATGATAGCGAGAAAGATCAACCAATTGTCCATTCTCTATTTTTTAGTGTGAGTCAGCCGCAACCCACACTTTTGGAGGATATTAAGCGTGAAAACTCCAACTTAAAAGATTTAGTTGACATACACAATAAGTTGGCGAAGGGTGAATTGCTGCCAGACATATCTGCCAAGGACGGTATAATTTTCTATAAAAATCATATTTACATTAGCTCTTACTCACCCTTGAAGCAGACTTTACTTCATGAATTCCACAACACACCCATGGCGGGGCATGCTGGTATTAAGCGGACACTAGCTCGATTATGCTCAAATTTTTTTGGCCTAAAATGCGCAAGGATGTGGAAACCTTTGTGAATTCTTGCTCAACCTGTCAAACTACGAAGTACTCAACGCAACCCCCGGCTGGTACTCTTCAACCGTTGCCGATCCCGTCCCAAGTGTGGGAGCATATTGCTATGGACTTCATTACTGGTCTTCCTTCCTCGCACGGTTTCACTGTAATCATGGTTGTGGTTGACAGGTTTACTAAATACACTCACCTAAGCAGTCTACCACCTTCATTTGATGCTCCAAAGGCAGCTTCTCTATTCATTGATATTGTTGTCAAATTGCATGGTTTTCCTGCTTCAATTGTGTCAGACCGTGATAAGATTTTTTTAAGCAACTTCTGGAAGGAGCTTTTTCGTTTAAGTGGCATGATGCTTAAAAGAAGTACATCTTATCATCCTCAAACGGATGGACAATCTGAGGTCACAAACAGAGGTGTGGAGCAATATCTTCGTGCTTTCACCCATGCCAAGCCTTCTCGTTGGAGACTCTATCTATGTTGGGCAGAATATTCTCTAAACACTACAGTACATGAGGGGTTGAAGATGTCCCCGTTTCAGGCATTATATGGCAGGGTTCCTCCTCATATTCCCTTGTATATTGCAGGTTCCTCACAGGTGCATTCGGTGGATGAATTACTTAGCAAACGGAGGGTACTGTTGACTTTTTTACGCAATAACTTGAGAGAGGCACAACAACGCATGGTCCAGATTGCTAACAAAAAGCGGCGTGATGTGGAGTTTAAGGTGGGTGAGAAAGTTTTGTTGCGCCTTCAACCGTATCGGCAGCATTTGGTGGCTCACCGATCCAATCACAAACTCAGTCGCCGCTATTATGGTCCTTATGAGATACTGGAACGCATCGGGAAAGTTGCTTATAAATTACAGCTGCCAGATCAAGCGAAGATACACCCTGTCTTTCATATTTCTCTACTTAAACCCTTTAAAGGTATGGACAATAAATTCATTGCTGCTTTACCAAAGGAATTTGAGGGAGGGAAGCCAGTCTCCACACCAGTAGCTGTGTTGGACTCAAGACAAGTGCTTCGCAATGGCATCATGGAAAACCAAGAGTTGGTTCAATGGAGCGATGGTGGTCGTGATGATGCTACTTAGGAGCCTACGCATGTACTCACATCCAACTTTCCAACTTTGCACCTCGAGGACGAGGTTGTGTCTCTAGGAGAGGGGGATGATACAACCGCACAACTAGCAACGGAAGACCCGAACGAGCCGCGAAGGTCAACTCGTATTCGTAAGGAAAGGAAGGATGAATCTTTTGTTTATGGCTGATTTTTGCTCACAAGGAAAGGCTATTATTTTGGTTCAAGAGGATCATGCCTCAATATTTCATTTTTTTTTCTTCCATAGTTTTGGTTCAATAATTTACTCTGCATGGTAAGAGTTGTTTTCTTTCCAATTCACGTGTCCTTATGTTTGCATATATAAGGTGGTGAAGTTTTGCTTTTGTTTTATTATTCAGACTTTTCATAATTGTTTCTTTGATTTTATTAATCAACTTTGGAGTTCTCGTGCACTCGAAGTCACGAAGTGGAGCTTGAACTTGCTCGAAAAGTTCTTCGATACCGACGCGTATCAAATTCACCTTGCTTAACTTATTTAGCCCTCCAGAATAGGACTTCTAGTCCAAATTGTGTTAAAATTACAACTAAAATTTTAATGTTATGCTCCAACATTGCCCTATATTAGCTCGTGACTGACCCATCTGGATTAATTAATCTCAAATGTTGCTTTAGCATTTTGTAAATTATTAATAATTAAAAAAAAACAGAATTAATATAACTAAAAGTTATTTTTACTAATTAATGTTAAAATTATTAAAGTTTAAAGTTGACAGTTTTTATTGGTTTTACACAAAAAAAAAAAGAAGGAAAACATTAATTTCAAAAGACTAATTCTTATTTACGAATTACGAACTAAAGTTAGAAATAATAAAACTTAATAAAAATGTTAATCTTATTAGCTATAGAATAATATTCCCCAAGACAGTAAAATGAAATAGAATTAAAGTAAACTGATAGTAATATTAATTCTCTGAATAATGCCTTAAGAAAATTTCTATTCCATACATGGGATTTTTAATTAATTATTTATGCATTCATTGAAAATTGCATGCCATTAATTAATTACTTAAATCTTTTCTTTTTTGGTTGAAGAAATGAAAATCTTCTTCTCTATATGCATATATTCTATGAATTCCTTACTATATTCCACGTAAAGATACAATGTATGAAATTTATTAGAGGGATTTGTCTGCAGGTACATTAGAGAGTATGTACTCAGACGACTGCACTTTAAGTAACTTTTTAAATTTCTTTTATTTCTTTCTATTTCTTCAATATAGATGTTTGTCAGAATTCTAACCCAAATATTGTAATTGTTTACGTTAATATTATTTCCCAGAATGCTGATTTTAGGGTTGGGAAATGAGGGTGATTTTGAATTATTTAAGCAAGCAAGACTTTGACAGCAACTTCCTACAGAGCAATCTTTGTACTTAGTGAATTTGCAACTCATCTTTTCGTCTTCGTGTCGTAATATCATAACCTCAAACTCCTGTCCTTCTCTTAAAATCTCTCTTTCACACCTATTCTCATACATCTCCAACACAACTTTTATCACCATAACCTCCTTTTGTGTCTCAATGGGTTCTAAATTTTATCTCGAGCAAGAAATACTTGTTGAGATTTTGATTCGAACAACGTTAGAAACGCTAGATACATTCAAAGTGGCTAGCAAGGAGTATAACGAGTTAGCTAGTGAATCGTGGTTCACTGAAAAGTACGCTCGAAAAACAAAAAATATCATAGGATATATTGTTCAAACACTTGAACGCTTTACTTGTTCTTACAACTTTGTATCCATCACCCCATCGTTGGAGGTTCCAGGTATTTCTATGGAGTGTTTCCGAGATGGCATGAAGATATTGGCATCTTCAAAACAAGGAATTTTGTGCTGTCGAAAGTATGCAGATAGAGCGTATCATTATTATGTTTGTAAGCCGAGCACCGAGCAAAGTGTTGAGTTGTCGAGCCCAAGGGGACAAGACACGTTCTTAGAATACATTGCTTTGCAAATTCTTAAATCCAATCCCTTTGAGTATAAAATAATTAGATTTTCATATGCTCGTTTCGCGTGAGTTTATTTAATTTATTCTTTAGAATATTATTACACTATATATTAACTTACACAATTTATTACAAATGTTTCCTAAGATATAATTCTAATGCATGATTTGATATTTTATCATTTTCAGTTCACCAGGAAACACAAGTTTGATATGGGAGATTTTCCATTCCAAAATTTGGACATGGAGACAATTGGAAGACCTCGTAATGGAACAGGACACTATTTTTTCCAATCAACCTCCTGTTTGTATAGGTGGCATAGTCTATTTGCTGACAAATCACAACACAATTTTGGCTTTCTACTCGAAAACTGAAACTCACAGAGAGTTTCCAGGTCCAATAGCGGCGATCGAAGACGACAAAAACTACAGAAAAGGGCGAATTGTTGATTACAAGGGAAAGCTAGGGTTTACATGTGAGTACAAATCGGATGAAGTGTGGCTTTGGGGGGTAGAAGACAACAGAGATTACAGGTGGGAGATAAAAGAGGGTAGTGAGAATTGATAAGGAGAATAATAGGTTAATAGGGTGTAGTCTTGCAGACATGGCGCTTATGATTGGGTATAGTTATCAAGTGAGCGGTTCCCATTACTATAAGGATATTTTTCCGTTCAGGTCGGATTGGGAGCCGGTGGATCTGGAGGATGGATGCATGCTCAGTGGGTTGGAAGAGTTGATTACTGCTAGTTAGCTTCTCATCTGATCTGATGATGATTAATATGTTTTAATTTTCTGCAATTTCATTTTTATGTATTGTGTGCCATTAATTTGCATCAACATGTAAGTCATTTACTGCATTATATTGAAACAAGTTACAGATGAGAAAACGGTTTTCCATTGCAAAAATGTAAGGCGACTTCCATTCTTTTCAAAAGTTCAAACCAAATTCTACTCAATGGACAAAAAATCATCTTTGATTTTCTATGGACGTTCTGTAGTATTTAATACGAGATAACTACATAATGATAACTAGAGATAATTGTGTAACACCCCGACTCGAGTATACCGTACATCCGAAGTAGTTACCGCCACACCTAGATTGAAACCAATCAAATCCAGATAGAGTTCACTCTAGATGCACAGGCTGAAGACAAGGAAATTGTTTCATATCGTCATAACCCATCATAACTTCATATATATATATATATATATATATATATATATATATATATAAGAGCAGCAGACGAGTAGCTATACTAGCTACTAATACGTACAAGAGTTTTCATACGGCCCATTAGAACAAAGTTTGGGCTATTCTCTCCTCTAAAATCTCGATGGGGTAGAACCCATAACTCGCCTGGATGACATCCATATGGCACAACGGATTAACGGGAACAGGAGTCCAAACAGGTACCACTGGGGGACCAGGAGTAGGAACGGGGTCAAGAGTACAAGCCGGAATTAGGGATCAGGAGCGTAGCCGGGAGCAGACAGGTCATCACCCAATAAGTACTGTACATAGTCGTCATAGTCTAAGATAGGGAACATGAACTCTGATAAGTCATCAGAGTTCTCGGGGCTGCACGAGCCCACGCTAGACTGCATCTGATAAAGGACACAATGAAGTGTAGTTAGCACGACGGCTAAGTAAGGAAATCCATTGCCACTCAAAAGTAAACAAAGGTTTCGAAAATGTAGTATTTAGAAAGCTGTAAGCTTTACCCATAAGTTGAAAATGTACCTGCAACCAGATTATCAACAAAAGAAAGTATAGTAGAGTATATGAGTTGCATCAACATATAATACTTTTCATTTCTGGAAATTTTCATCATTTTTAACTCAAAAGAGAGAGAGTTCAACAGCACACTTCAGTGCTCCAAAATTCGTGACATTTTATTCTCCAGCATAGTTACGGAGTAACTAAATTTTCATAGTTAGAATTCACTTAGTTTCCCCCTGGATAAGTGTGAGGCCTTTTTGGAGTATTTTCAGCAACCTCGGGCCACGGCTCAGACGCCTCCCGCAGGTCAAACATCTCAACAACCTCGGGCCACGGCACTCATGCCTCCCGCAGATTAATCATCTCAACAACCTCGGGCCACGGCACTCATGCCTCCCGCAGGTCAAACATCTCGTAAACAACCGCTGGGCTATGGCAATTAAGCCCTACCGTGGGTTAATCAAGTCCTCCACAACTTTATTCAGAAACTAAAGTTTTCAAAACATTCTTTCTTTCTTGGACTCAATTAGTATTTTCGCATAACTTCCAAAACGATTATTTCTATCGAAATCTGTTTCCAAAATATTCATCTTTGTCTGTGACTTTTCAACATAAATTTTCCCAAGTAACAAGGGTTACACTTGTTTCTTAAAAACACGATTTTTCTCCAAATTGATGAACATAATTTACCAAATAATATTTGTTCTCTCAAAAATTGAACTCGGTTTCCCGTAGGCCTTTCAAACATCATATCATTCAGTAGCAAAAATCTCGGAAGAAAGTTCGGTCGAAAACAGCTCCACGCACCGCAGCTGCGCGGATGTCCGCACCGCCGGACGCGCGCGTCCGGGCCGCGTCCGACCGTTCGGCCTTGGTCTCGCATTCTGGACGCCGATGGATGCGCAGTGGACGCGCGTCCGTGGTCGCATCCGACCGTTCGGCCTCGGTCTCGCGTGCTGGACGCCGATGGACGCGCGTCTAAGGCGCGTCCGTCCAAATCTGTCAATTTCGGGCAGCAAAATCCGCGTTGTAACGCCTCAATTTTCCACTATTTTCACAAGTATAGGCGTATATGGACATAAATACAACATATACATGCATATATTAGCTATGAACATGTACCCAAAAATTACCAAAAATTCAAAGTGTAGTTTATTGAGCCAACTAAGAGATATTCAAGTTTAACCCATAATTTTCACATAAAATTCCTAGACTCATAGTTCACTAGCAATTGTCCATTTTCAAGTGACTAAACCGACTTAAGGGATTCCTTACCTCCCAAGTAGTTTTTACACCGTAAAAAAAGATGGTGATCCCCTTTCTTCAATTTTCCACCGAAGATCCTATTATGGAAGCACTTGTTTAGGAAAAAGGGCTATGGAGTTCTTGGATCTCAAAGTGGAAGAATGAAATTTTCCTTCTCCCTTTTTCGTTCTCTAATTTTCGAAAATGGGGGTGGGAGATGGTAACTTGGATCATAAGTTAGCTAGCATGCTTATCCCATACTCATCCCCCGCGTAATTAATTAAAAATTGCTACATGGTAAATAAGGATGCCACTTGTCACAACCCCATGGTGTGCCTTGTAGAGTAAGACTCCCTTGCCAATTAGGGATTAAATCAGATAAAAGTTCGGAGGAATATAACTTAATTCGGGAAAATTTTAATACCAAAATTATTCAAAAAATAATCCCGTCATCAACCACTAAAATCGGACAATTTTCCGGTATCTCGCGAAATACAGTGGTACAGAGGTTCGTAATAAATTTCACTCTTACAGTTCGTCTAATTTCCACTGAACTGAGTAGGAAGTTCACGCTTAATCGTATCATGCTTAATAATCCATTTCCTAGGGAAATTCGAACTGTATATACATTCTTAAAAATTTTACGGTTCGTGACCGGTACGTAGATCGCAGCTTATTAATAACTAGTCTCACATATAAAAATCCTTCTGAAGTACCGAGAGATCATCTCATAAATGTCATAGCCTAAAAAAAATATATTTTTCGAACCCTAAACTTATCGGAATAGACGAGGGGTTACAAATTGAACTTTCAAATTTACTGTTGTTGTGACATTATTATCACAATTAGTCTTCCATAATTCCTAATAATAATTAAAGATATGAGGTTGGACAAAAAAGTTTTTCGACATAATAATAATAATTATAGTTAAATCTTCTTTACCCATCAGTAAACTAGGGATGACAATGTGGCGGGAGTGTCTCTTAAACCCCACCGAACTAGTTTTTCAGCATTTATTTAACGTTTTATCACCACACTTTTTAAAAAAAAATATAAAAAATACACAACTCTTTTTTTTAAAAAATGGTAGCGAAAATTTAAAATTTTATGTTCTTTTTTTGTACTAGTGAACCCAAAGCAAAAGGCTAGATAATGCAATAATGAAAACAACTAGCAAAGGAATTGAATAACTATTAAAAAAAAAAAGGAGGGGATGGAAAAGGAATTTGGATTAGGACTAGGAATCGTATAGTAATTGAATCAAGAACAAGGGGAAAAATAAATTGATTAGATAATGGATGTCATATGACTAGTAAGAAGCCTTTTTCAAGGTCATCCCACACTCTTAGAGCACATAAGACATTCTCATGACTCATAAGTGGCTAAGAGGCATTTCATCAAACACTTGGTATCCTAAACATCGCATACTCCCCTTTACTCAAGGTAAAGCATGGTTGATCAACCTCTTAAATCTAGGTTAGGTTTTCACTTCCTACTCAGAACTCAATTATGTTGATCAATATCATCCAAATCAAGTATCATCTCTCCAACTCAACCAATACAAGATCACAACTTCAAAATCCTAACCTACATCTTTATCTCCCTCCTAAAAGACATGTTTTCATGATAGGTGGCAAAGATAGCTATGTTTTGTGGGATAATTAAGAGGATAATATGCTAAAAATGAAGTTCTTTAGGCCTACAATGTGTTAGAATAGCTCAATTTCATCACATGTAGGTATAAGGACTAATTGAGGTTGCGCTTGCCAAAAATAGCACTAGCTGAAATTTTGAATGGCATTCCGGCGACGGTTCGATAAAATGGACATAACCGAAGCTAGGAATGTCCAAATGACGTGATTTAAGTTGCAATAGAACCACAACTTCAAGAGCTACAACTTAGAATAAGAAAACAATGACTGATTTTGGATCCACGCGTGGACATGACGTAGAAAAATTCCAGTGCTGGTCCACGCCTAGGGTCCACGCGTGGACAACTCGTGGATCGAAACTGGGCGAAAAAAATAAGTATTTAAAGAGTGTTTTAGACTGAGGAAAGAACCTAACATTTCCCAATTCATTTCCTCCCATTTTTAGATTAGTTTTTCTTCCAAAAATAAGAGTTAGATGTAGGTTTTACTATTGAATAGAGATTGAAGATTGTAGTGTTAGAAATAATTATTTCCTAACATTAATTTATAAAATAAAGGTTGTAATTTCATAAGGACTCACGTTGATGATTAGTGATGTATAAAGGCAGAATTATTGGGTGAAATCTCCTCCCTCTCATTCTGTTAAAATTTAAGTATATAAGGGTTAAAAGATGTATAATGGAAAAAGGATATGGGTTCTTCTAAAAGGAGGTTTCACATTCCTAGAGGGATTTATATTCCTTAAATGAAATTTCCCATTCCTCTTAAAAGAGAGGTTCTCATCACATCTATAAATACCCAGGAAAACTCTAGGGATGATACGATTTCTGATCATAATGTTTTTAGTCTCTGAGTTTTCTAGTCTCCGTATCATCAGGAGGTGATTAAGGTATACAGATCAGAGATGTGAAGCATTCTTGATTTTTCAGGTTAGAGATTACATCTCAATGGAATCAAGTAAGTCTTTATCTTTATTATTGTTTTAATTAAAGATCAATAATCATGAACATTGTTTAGTTGATTAATTTAATTTACATGCGGTTCATTGTTATATTTGTGCTTCCGCATTCAAGTTATAAGCGCATAAAGGATTTTAATTAACATTTGGTATCAGAGCCTACTTGTAAATTGATTAATTACTAAAATTAGGGTTCATGATATTTGGGGATTTTTAATTATAAGGTTTAATTAATTATGGGTTTGTGGTATGCCACCATTCGTATGTTGTGTTCGTTGATGATGGACTAATTATATGGATGTGTACACAACATAATTAGGTTTTGATTATGAATTTGTCCTTCTGGAATGAGATTTCCAAAGTTTCGAAAGCCTGTTCATTAATCAATGAAATTAGCTAACTTAATTGTGGAAATCATTGAGGACAAACTAGTAGTGCATGTATATGTTAATTGATAATATGTTAATTGATGAGAATACTGTTATCACTTGTACGTACTGTATCTATTATTTTGCATTCAAGATGTATATAACTTGTTGTCACATGATTTATATAGTATATGGTTTGTCACTATTAATCATGTATTATATGTTATAAGAGAATGACATATAAATTATGGTTTGTTTAATCATGTATTATATGTTATAAGAGAATGACATATAAATTAAGGTTTGTTTAATCATGTATTATATGTTATAAGAGAACGGCATATAAATTGAGGTTTGTTTACATAAACATGTTTGGGAATCGAATATTACGTATGTGTACTCCTATTGCTGGATTATTTGTATGAATGTTGGAATCAACTATTACAATGGAATCAAACTTGGAGTCACGAACGGCTATGGTGGCATAGTTGGGTTCTCACGGCGGAGGGCATACGGTGGAGCTTCTCCGATTTTCGGCCGGCTCTGTGGGAGGTATGAAGAGGAAACGACAAAATGATTGATTATTTTGTTGGACCAATTAATTTGAGCCTATTTGAGTTATTTAAAGTATTATGGACTTGCTTTAAATTCTAGGCTCATTTAATTTGGGCTTTAAAAAAAAATTAAGGGATTATACATAAGTTTGGGTCCTTACGGTTGTTTAAAGCATTTGGACTAGCTTTAAATTCTGGGCTCATATGCATATATAAAGGATCAATTATGGCTGGAGATTTGATCCACTCTTAATTTATATGTTATAATAGAACGACATATAAATTAAGGTTTATTCGCATAAATGATTTATTAGCATAAGGCGAGTGTGTTAGTCGCCAAAGCGGCCCACTGATGGTAAATAGCTAAATAATCATTTATGTTTATGTTTACAACATAAATTAAGGTTTATTCACATAAATGAATTATTAGCATAAGGCGAGTGCGTTAGTCACCAAAGTGGCCCACTCAAGGTAATAGCTAAATAATTATTTATGTTTACAAATGTTTATTATACACATGATATTTTGCATCATTGAATGACGCTAAGGATTGATAAACATTTATGATCATTAACACATGGTTCTAGCGGTCACCCAAAGGTGGATCAGACATGTGATTAATGACAATTTAGGAGATTATGATTCTTGTTTTGTTAATATGTAGCGCATGTCCAAAGATGGCCTATATATTAAATTTGAACTTGATGAATAATCTCATTCAAGTATGTGTGAATGATGCATGTCGGTAAATTGACATTGTATTTAAATTTGACCCAAAGGCGGATTTCAATACAAACTTAAGGTTTATATATCATAGTCTGAATAAAGGTTTGTTAACTCAAGGCAATTGATATGTGAGATAAAAGGTTACAGTGAACACTATTGTATCACGCTATAATGGTGGCAGTTATGATGTTAGTGATAATGG
>CM008342.1:16830721-16842490 GCA_002525835.2 Ipomoea batatas | reverse complement strand
CGTCAGTTCTTTTTACCTATAACATCGAAAAAAAATAAACAATAATCAGACCAACATAAAAAAAAAAAAATTTAACATCTAAAAAAAAAAAACAAAAACCGACGTTGTATCTCCTTTAAAAAAAATTGCAGCGTTAATGTGAGCAGCACATCTCCATCGCAACCAACTTCAATCGCAACAACAGATCCCTCGGCGACTCTGTGCGTAACTTCAATCACAACAACACATTGTTAACGTGAGCACCAACCTCGTCCACCAGCTTCAAACACCAGCCTTGCACACGTTAATGTGAGCAGCAACAGGTCCCTTGTCCACCAGCATGTTGCTTCAAATAAAGAAATACACAAACCGACAAAGAAGACCTTGGATTTGTCCGGCCGCCAACTCACGTCACCGTCAACGCCAACTCTCTCAGGCCAACAACCCACTGGATCTGTCCGGCCGTAAAGATGACCAAGGAGGATAGAAAATCTGGTGTTGGTGGCATAAGTCATTTCTAGTGTTGTTGACTGTTCATAATCAAAGAAGATAACCAAGGAAGATAGAAAATCTAGAAAATGTTCATAAACAAAGAAGATAATCTGGTGTTGGTGGCTTACGTACGTACTTCACAGATTTCACGGCTGCTGCTGTTGACGAAGGAGGCTTCACACGTTTCACATGCTATTACTGACGAAGGAAAAGGGAGGAAGCTGTGCGAAGGGAGGAAGCTGTGCTGCTGTTTCTCGCTCCTCTAGTGCGGATCTCTGATGGTGAAGCTGTTAAATAAAAAAAAAATTGATGTTGTTAAATAAAAAAATAATAATAATAAAAAAAAAAGAAAGAAATTGTGTTTCTTTATTTTTTTTTTAAAATTATTTAGAACATACGATGTCGGTTCTACATATAACCGACGCCGTATGTCTTTATTTTTTAAAAAAAAATATTTAAAACATACGACGTCGGTTATATGTAGAACCGACATCGTATGTTCTAAATAATTTATACTATTTTTTCTTTATTTTATTAACATATTACGTCGATTTGTCAAAAACCGACGTTGAATGGGCGACGTAGTATCCTTTTTCTGTAGTAGTGTGTACTTCTAATAGATTTTCACCGTCTGGTTCTGCCTTACACAAAGAGTTACAACTTAAATATGTTCGTCCTTTTGCAATATTCATGTCGCACATGTACTGATTAATTTGATCAACGACATCTAAAGTCGGCGAGCGGATCACTGACCTTTCAGCTACGACTCATCAAGCGTGTCATATCTTGAGCTTGAAATTTTTAAAAAAATCATGTTTAATGTAATCAAAGCATTGAGTCATAACAATATTGACATTGAGATTTTAATTTTATAATCTACATGTATATATATTCTGTGATTTTTTTTCCATAAAATTAGGTTTGATAGTCAAAGTGTAAAATATATTGATTTTACCAATCATTAAATTTCAAAATGTAACCCCTCACTCATTCCAATAAGCTGCGAACCTACGTACCGGTCACGAACCGTAAGGATTTTTAAAGTATGTGTTCGGTCCCGATTGTCCTAGGGAATGAATTAGTAGGCACTATACTATTAAGCTTGAACTTCCTATGTGATTAAATTAGCCTGTAAGAGAGAAAATTTATTCCGACCCTTGTATCACTGTATTTCGCGATATACCAAAAATTATCCGATTTTTCAAATTAGTGACGGGATTATTTTCAAAATAATTTTGGTTTCAAAATTCTTCCTATTTAAATTATTTTCCACCGAAACTATATCTGTTTTAATCCCGAACAGTCTAACAGAAGATATTTTCCCTTACCCACCACAAAAATGTGACACTTGGCAACTCCCTACACCACATGTTATTATTTAAATATTTTTGAAGATGATCAAAATGGAAACTTGATCTCCAAGTTTCTTATTTCTTACCTTATAAGAAACAATGTAGCTTGATCTCCAAGTTTCTTCATCCCTAAAGTGTTGCTATAAATGGAGACTTGATCTCCCATTTTCTTCATTCCATACCCATTTGGCCGAAATTTAGAGAGGAAAAATGAGAGGAAAATTCTTCATCTTCTTCCTTGAGTTCAAGAAGCTTCATAGCCAATTTATTCACAAGATCATCATCTATTCGGTAAAATTCCATTTTTATTCGGTTAAAAGCTTTGTTTTCTTCCCTAGAACCTAGCTATAGGTTAAGATTTCTTAAAATTATTGTTATGGTGGTATGTTTGCCTAGGGATTTTGGTGAAAGAATTGAGTAAAGGAGAGGATTTAGCTATTGATGTTTAAAGGGTTTGAAGGAAAATCTAGCCTCTCAAGTTTCTTATCAAGTGGCTAGAATCCCATTAAGTGTTGATGAGAGTTTTGGTCTTTAAGGGTAAGATTTCATGTTCACTAAAATTATTATTTACCCCATATATATGTATATTGATATATGATATGATATGATATCAAAATTATGTATTTTGCAAAATTATGTGCATTATGATGTCCATGTGATCACAAGTACATTGCATAATATGTGTATGATTCTCGAATTATCGAGAATTGATTTTTACGGGTCAAACCCGTGTGTTGAGTAAATGCTTGGCTTGGAATTTTGGTGTTATGTACATATATGTACTAAGAATGATATATTCTTATGGAATGAATTATTGTGGAGAAAAATATGTCTTGAGAAACTATATATTTTTGAAGAAAATATTTATTATGAAAAAATGATATATTTTGGAAATTATGTGTACATATTTAGTCTTGGAGGATAAGAATACTTGCTGTCGGTCTGAGCCGGAAATGGGTTGCGATCCAGATTATTATGAGCACTTAGGGCTGCGGTTCTATTTGCTATTGATATGAGAACCTAGGGCTACGGTCCTATTGATTGAGTATTGGTGTGGGTTGTATCCCCAAGTATTTAATCCTCCTTGACAAATATGTCATTTTGGGAAAAGTATATCTCCACATTATTTTGGAAAAGTATATTATGAGATAAATGATAAAAACCCAAGCCTATACTTTTCGGGGTGAAATGGAACTTACTTAGCTTATGCTAATTTTGGGATATACACCCCTTCGTTTTTGTGTTAAAATGATTTTTGCAGGTGAACATAAATAGGATGGAAGTGAGGTTGAGATTAGTCCATTTGAGGAGTAGGCATTTGGAGGATTTTATTATTTGGAGGAAATTTTGGTTGTATAATTACTTCCTTGTATTAAGTTGGACTTTGGATGTATTTTGATGTTGTAAGTTTAGCCTGTGCACTTAGAGTGGAGTTTGTCAAAGAGGTGATAAAATTCACTCTAGGTGTGGCGGTAACACCCATTTTCTACTGGTTAGATGTGTAAGCTTCCGCAATATATTATTGGGATTTTGTATCAAATTTAAGATGTGAAAATTGGGGTGTTACACAAAATGTTTCAGATTCTTAGGTATATATAAGTAAAACTCACATCTAAAGCATTATGTGATAGTGGTAGTAACTTTGAGGTAAGACTGTAACCCCTCATCTATTCCGATAAGTCTAGGGTTCGAAAAATATTTCTTTAGGCTATGACATTCATGAGATGATCTCTCGATACTTCAAAAGGATTTTTATGCACGATATGATTAAGCATGAACTTCCTATTTAGTTCAAGTGAGAATTAAACGGACTGTAAGAGTGAATTTATTACGAACCTTCGTACCACTGTATTTCGCGAGATACCGGACAATTGTCCGGTTTTAGTGGTTAATGATGGGATTATTTTTAGGATAATTTTGGTATTGAAATTTTCCCGAATTAAATTATATTCTAACGAACTTTTATCTGATTTAATCCCTAACTGTCAAAGACAAGTCTTATTCTCTAAGCTTCACCATACTTACCATGGGATTGTGACAAGTGTCACACTAATTTACCATATGGTAATTAATAATTATTTTGTCATAAAAGAGTATGGGATAAGCCATGCTAGTTAACTTAAGCTCCAAGTCACCCTTTCCCACCCCCTTGGTCGAAAATTTGAGAAGGAAAAAGAGAAGGAAAATTTCATCTTCATCTTTGTGATCCAAGAACTCCATAGCCATTTTCCTTCACAAGTGCTTCCATACTAGGTAAAACTTTGATTTTATTCGGTTAAAATAGCTAGAATCCTTTCCTGGAACTTAATTTTAAGCTAAGAATTTATGAAAATATTGTTATTATAGTGATCATTAATTAGGATCTTCGGTGGAAAGTTGAAGAAAAGGATCACAACACTTTCTACGGTATTAACAACCACTTGAGAGGTTAGGAATCCCTTAAGTCGGTTTAGTCACTTGAAAATGAACAATTGCTAGTGAACTATGAGACTAGGAATTTTATGCGAAAATTATGTGTTAAGTTTGAAGATCTCTTAGTTGGCTCAAGAGACTACTCTTTGAATTTTTGGTAATTTTTGTGTACATGTTCATAGCTAATATATGTATGTATATGTTGTATTTATGTCCATATAGGCTTATATTCATGAAAATATTGGAAAATCAAGGCGTTACCACACGGTTTCTGCTGCCCGAAGTTGGCAGAATTTCCTGGACGCGACCCTGGACGCGCGTCCACTGCGCGTCCGTCGGCGTCCAGTAGGCGGGATCAAGGCCGAACGGCCGAACGGGCGCGTCCGCCGGGCGTCCGGCGGTGCAGACATCCGCGCATGTGCGGTGCACGGATAGGTTTTCGAGTGAATTTTCTTCCGTAATTTTTACTCTTGAATGATATGATGTTTGAAGGGCCTACGGGCAACTGAATTCAAGTTTTGAAAGGACAAACTTTGTTTTGGAAACTAGTATTTTCGCCCGTGCGTTGCACGGAATGAATTTTGTTATAATGTTTTAAGAATATTTAGATCGATATATAATTATATAAATTATAACATAAATATTATATAGTGCAAATGATGAAAATGGTTGGATCTATTATGTTTTCTAATGTTATCCTTGCTTGAATTCAAGCAAATAATTGCTCAATTACTCGTATGATGCACGGATAAATATTTTAAATTATATATTTAGATAATAAAATTAAAGATAGAATAATAAACAAATTCTAATATTGAACGTGTACAATTATTTTATTATGTGATTAGTGTAAAAATATCACTCCATATAATATTTGTTCTCTTGTAATATTGAATTGCTTGTATATATTGATCATCACAATATTTTACCAAAAAAACATATTATAAAACATGAATGTTATTAGATACAACACGTGATTTTAAAACATTTGAATTTAAATAAATCAAATGTGCCCAGAATATAAACATAATTATGCAAATTACACATACATAAAATATGTCAGTACTATGCATAGTCCACATATATTGTATACATGTCATTTAATATAGATACATGTAAAAGATAATCATTTCTATTATTTTAGTCATCTAAGTAAATAAATAAAATACAATAAATAAATGAATAAATAGAAAGTCCAATGAAATAAACCAAATATATATATATATATATATATATATATAGGGTTGACTTCATATGAGACAAGCTACTTAGGTGAGACAGTGAGACAACGTGAGTGCACATAGTCTACTTCACGAATGCACACACCCTAAACTGTGTGCACTCATGTAGGCTAAGTGCACACACTTCGGGCTGTGTGCATCCGCGTAGTAAACTGTGTGCACTCACGTACTAGTTCGCATTTCTCACCTAAGTAGCTTGTCTCATATGATTATAATTCTATATATATATATATATATATATAGGGTTGCATTCTAATAGAAACTCCCTTATAATACAAACATATGGATCCATGCTAGCCATTAGATTAGACAATTTGAACGGCTGCAGATTAATGGACACGTAAAATTGATGATATTTAAGATTAATACATAGAAAGGGTAATTAAGACAAATCAAACGGTATTAATCAAATCAATTATATTTGGAATGTAATTCTGCCAACAATTTAGGTAGTTTTTATTTGGTAGGATTAGTATAGTAGTTTCACATAGCGAACAACACACCACACAGTGATACGGCGGTGAAGAAGAGAGGAAGTCCCATGGATGCGAATGGTCGAGGAGTGGATGCTAACACCCCAGGTTTGTATTCCCATATTCAATATTTAGGCATAGTGAAATTGGGGATTACGGATAACAAGATTATTTTATGTTGAGCGAGCAAAGCTGTTTGCTTATGAATGTTGGGGTTACCGAATTTGCATGCACACACGCGTGAACGACCGTGCACACATGTGTGCACGGAATGCCTACTGCACGACACAGGCATATCAAGCATTCCAGTCCTGTGTCGTGTTTATTTTGAAGTAGGAACGTAACATTTTAGTGAATTAATTGAGTACCAGTGAAAGAAATATTTGTGTAATAACGTTGTGATAATTGACAAGTAATGATCAACATGGAGTTGGCCTAGTGAGAACGAATGCAATATGGGTTTGGTTATTGGTTGGTAAGGGAAGATGGAAGAAATGCTATCAACACGGCAGCAGCTTAAAGGTGAGTTCCAAAGGGCCAGACAATAAACACACCAAAACGCCACCAGCAAAACAGTCCTAGAAACTATATTGGGCACAACAAAACCCGGAGAGATCGGCATTAAAGCACCCAAGATCGCGAACAACAAAGGACGTGGGAAGAGACTCAAGAGCAAGAAAGAAAAAGCAATGGAGAAGAAGAAAAAAAAAAGGAGGGCGTGCGCTACATGTGACGACGTGGGGCATGACAGCCAAAATTGTCTAGACAAAATATATACGTCGGATGATTAATTTCGCATAGTTTTAAGAGGAGAGAACGTAAACAATTATTTAAAGTGTAATAAAGAACCATGAGAATGCTAGTTAATTTTTGAATTCTTAATTGAATAAATTGAGAACTACCTTTGCAGCATTGTAGACTAAGAAGAATGGGTTTTGGGGGAATGCACACACCCGAGGAGATCTGTGCACACACATAGACCCCAGTGACCGATTGGGATAGAAGTAGGTGCACACACAAGTTAGTAGGCCGGCGGGTACACAGACATGTTGATACAATACGGTGGTGGGTTAGCAAAAGATGTGATCGCAAAATGCACAGACTCGGGAACGTATATGCACACACATGGAGTACGTGCACACTGGCATAGAAGTAGGTGCGGCCGGCGGGTGCACAAAGATGTTGCTACGATAGGTTGGGGGGTCAGTAGAAGGTGTGATCACAAAATGCACAAACCCGGGGACGTATGTGCACACACATAGACTGTGCACTCCGGCATAGAAGCAGGTGCACATAGGGGTTAGTAGGCCAGCGGCTCCTTGGCCCAGAAAGCATCAACATTCAAAAGTAGATGTTAAGATTTAGAATATTATTTTCTTGAGACGACTATGGTCTAAAAATAAATGTGATGCCTGGAACAGTAACATAACAGTATTACTATATAGAATACCAGTATCCATATTCACGGGCGAGGAAAAATAGCAAAAACAACCAATAACACGAATCCAAAAGGTGGATACTGTATGCTGACTATAAAACCCATTGCCATTTAAAGGTTAATTGTGAAATTTCTTACACAAAAAAGACTAGAAAGAAGACCATACGAGAGGCCGGCGTATAATTAGAAATGTGCAAACAACAAATGCATAGCGTGTGCACAAAAAGAGTCACCACCCTAGATAGATAACAATAGCTACTCTAATAAATGAGAAGCTATAAATGGACAAAAACGACACAGAGGGAAGCACATCCCTAAGGAGGCGCGAGAGGAACACTAATATGCTGGTACGCTCGACTTAAATTCCTGGATATATGCACATTGAACCCTGAAACTACTAGCTCCTTCATGTAGTTAAGCCTTAGTTGGTGCAGCTTATCAGTTTCACCCTTAACAAGGCCGCATTCCCACTTAGACACCCCCTGGCCAACATACATCTCCATGTAACGCATGAGACAAACCCCATAGTCAATTTTATTCTTTGAATCGCGCCAAGACATTTGCATCCTCTTACCCTCAACACAAGCACACATTGTTATCTTCGCAGGACTAATCAGTCGGAAGAACTCAGATAGCATGTCCTTCTACAAAAATAAAATTAGGGAGGTTTTAAAGAGAATTAAAAAAAATTGAATAGGAGAGGATGACAGAGGCAAACAAAAGCAAATAAAAAGGACAAAATGTAATAGCCACATACAACGCAAGGTCCCATGAAAGTATAAAATAAACCACGATTCAAAAAACACCCAGGTAGCACACACCAATAGCAGGCCATGCACACACATATCCGTAAACAAATTTGTTAAAGCATGCTGAAATTTTGACTAAAATTTGTGGTGAAACGTTTCTTAAACTTTCAGCATTCATTTATTGTCCAGATTTCGACAAACTATACATGTAATATTACAGGTTCATTTTGGACAGAGTGTGCTTTAATTGAAAGATGTCAACTCGATCGGACATAAATTGAAATCAAATGTTTAGTTTGGGATGGCTGAATTGATAATCAATAAACATTATCATATTCATGCGTGCATGCAAATTTGAAATTCAAATCTCATATTTCAATTTTTGAATTCCTTGTTAACACACACCAATAGCAGGTCATGCACACACATACTCGTATGTCCCAGATCATCAAAGTACAAAGTCGAATAAGAAACAATAGATTCAGCATGCCAAACTAAAGGAACATAGCCTACATACAACATATCTGACGAATGCACACAAATGATCTAACACTCACCATACCCACGAGGGATTCACCATAGTTCAACACTAAAATCTGACAAATATAATGGACACACTAAATCTGACAAACGCACACAGTAGAATCATGAGGAATTCATGGTAGTACATATATACAACCCAGAACACACAAACAAAAAGGAACAAAAACTCTAATTCAAACCCTAACCCAGCCGCCCCCACCCAGAATAGACGAACAGTAAATGTTACAAAAATGGCCAGCAAAACAGCAGAAAATCCTAAAATTTACAAAATTACAAATAAAAAATAGCAACGAAAACGTCCTCACCACACGAGAACGCCAGAAGTTTGAAAAGGAATACCTCGACCAATGCCCCTAGCAGGTAGTCCCCGACGCTTGGCTCGACTGCGGACCCCACCCGACGGCACCGGCGACCATTGATACATGGAGACAACCGTCGAAATCAACAAAGAGAATGCCAACGTTTCGTACACCAACCTGCGACTAAAGCGAGAAACTCATAGATAAAAACCAATTAATTCGGAAGCGTGTGACCTGTCCCTAGAATGACACTAGGTTACAACCCAATAAAAACCAAAATTACCCCCCTTAAAAATAAAAACACCCGCAAACAAATAAAATATCCCACCCAATCCACACATAAATCCAACCGTTAAAATCAACCATCCAACGGTGCTCGGCAGTCCACACGTTTGTATTATAAAAGGTGTTTTTATTTGAATTTAATTCTATATATATATACATATATATATACATATATTACAGCAGCTCATTAAATTGTTTTCGACAAAAAAAAACAAACAAAACAAAAAACAATTATCTCAATGTTTTAACCCTAACACCCCGTACAATCGAATCAATCGTACCCTAATTGTCTAAGCAATACTTTAGACATTTATTTCATTGAGTAAAACGAAAGTAAGAACCATTATGTGTAGAGTTTTAATTATGTGGCTGAAAAAAGCAAGAGATACAATGAAAAATGATGAATTATGGCAAGGTAAAAAAAATCTTGAAATGTAATGATTTATATATTAGTCTCAAAATCAATTAGATACAAATTATATTAGGAAAATTATATATAAAAAAAGACTGAATAATTATAGTACATTAATGCCGAAAAAATTATTCAATTATTCTTTAGTTATAATTATAATAATATTATACTTTTATATATATTACTTAAATAATTACACGGAAGAAGAGAATGAGAATTACCCTAATGATTACAATAAATAAAAATTAGGCAATTATATTAATATTTAATTATTAAGTTAAGTATTTGCACCTAAAAAAAAAAAGATAACTATAATTTATTTTCTGCCAATAATATTATACCTTAAGTATAAAAATATGTGTATAGATTAATTATCATAACATAATCATAAAAATCACATGGGAGTAGGTGATGAGAATTACCATAATAAAATATTAGTACAAAATCAATTATACTTTATAATGGCAAGTATTAACAAAACCATAAAAATATCATAATAATTACTTAAAAGAAGGAATGATAATCTATTTTTGTACTAATAATATTATACCTTAAATATAAAATAAGAATATTAGGAAATTATGTTAATAAATAATTAATATTTTGGTACATTAATTTAGGCTAAGAATTGAAACAATTAGTTTGGAAATAATTAATAAGAATATTAGGCAATATCAATGTCATGAAAATGTGTTTTTGGAATTCAATTCGCAGTCTTAAGAAAATTTTGTATATTATTATGATTAGATAATTATATTATTATTAAAATAAATATAGAAAAATACAGAAGAAATAATTTAAAAAATAAATATAATGTCAACTATTATATAATAAAAATGCATATTACATGTTAATGGTGTAGAAAAGATATATAACAGTAGAACTTAATTAACCGACCAACTTTTGCAATATATAAACTTACAACATTAGATTTTGAATATTTGAACCCATAAGAGAGTGCAGAAATATACAATGCTGCGCCTAAAAATCCCACTGATTTTCTACCAGTTCGCAATTAATTTAAAATTTTCATGAGAGAGACCACTTAGCCATCACGAAATCATTCATCTATCAACTACAAAGTTATTTTTAAAGAAAACTTGCATCCAATCTCGTTTCATGCTTGCAACAATCTGCAACACTCTCTTTGATACGCCACTGTTGTAGTCACCTTTCATTAAAACTAATGGAGGAAGAGAAGTTAAAATTATGCATTTCAACTCCTACAGCCCACAACGATTTGGAAGAAAGCACATTCGATAATTATCTAAGCATTTTGGATGGATATGCACCAATTCATAGAATTTGTTATTATTAATTATGAAAATTATTATGATAGAATTTATTATTATTAACATCTTTTTGCCAAATATAATTAATTTGTAGTAAATTTCATAGTATGTTCTTACCAAATATAATTAATAGATATTGTTATGTAATTTTCAATTCCAATAATATCTCATTCTTGATTTAATTTTCGATTCCAATAATATCGCATATTATTGATTTAATTTCCAATTGAAATAATATCTCATATTTTTTATTTAATTTTCTACTAATCAACTATGACTTTATGTATTTTAGTATTTACTTATTAAATCCAATACAATATTCCCATCTCGTGCAAGTAAACAATTGGTGTCGTGCAAGTGAACAATTTGTAAAACAATTCGTACAGTAGATGATTTACAAAATCGTTTGTCCCTATACTATTGTAAAATATTTAATTTAGTCGTTGTATTATAAAATTAGTTAATTTTGCTTTTGTGTTATTAAAATAGAAAAAATAAAATAAAATTATTAACGCTATTAGTTAAGATGCTAAATAAGTTGATGATTCACGTTTTCAAAAACCTTGATGATAAACCATTGCCAAATATACTGCCTTCAACTAATTGCAAACCACCTGTGACTACTAACAGGTATTCAAAAATTATTTGCTCCAAATTGCCAAAAGCAAGCCCTTTACATTCAAATGTGTGAATGTTTTTTGAAAAAGAAGCCAAGCTATAGTTTAGTACTAAACAGCACAGAGTTGGATAATGTTCAAAAGCCATATCTAAATACTGTTCGAGCAAAGTTCCAAGGAGAATC
>CM008342.1:16805704-16819248 GCA_002525835.2 Ipomoea batatas | reverse complement strand
CGGGCAACATGCTTAGAAATTAAAGCATCGCGAGTTGGAAGAAAAGATGACGCCAATTGCCAAGAAAAAGTACAGTTTTAACCTTAGGGGGTATGTGTAGGTTCCAAATCTTAGTCCAAGGTCGGCACTCATGATCCACCATTGTGAGTTGTCTATAGCATGACTTAATCGAATATTCCCCTTTTTAGTCCCATAACCAAATCCATTCATTGTGCGGCTTGCGAACACTATTAGGAACATTTAAAATAAGATTAACATCTTGGGGATCAAAAATATCTTTAACACATTCCACAACCCAATTCGTACCTTGCACATTGAGAAGATAAGAAACTGGTGCATTATATTAAAAACGGACTCATGTAAAATAGTTTGAACATATGGATTCACTTCCGTTGGTAAATAGTCCTAATTCTTCTAAATGGGTCGAATCCATGAAAGATGAGTTAAAATCAATGGAACATAATGAAGTATGGGATCTTGTTGAATTGCCTGAAGGTTGTAAGCCAGTTGGCTGTAAATGGGTTTTTAAGACCAAACACGACTCAAATGGCAATATCGAACGGTACAAGGCCAGACTTGTTGCCAAAGGTTTTACTCAGAAAGATGGTATTGATTTCAATGAAACATTTTCACCTGTTTCAAAGAAAGATTCATTTAGAATAATTATGACACTAGTAGCTCATTATGACTTAGAGCTGCATCAAATGGATGTGAAAACAGCCTTTCTGAATGGGGATTTAGAAGAAGAAATTTACATGAACCAACCAGAGAGTTTTTCAATTGAAGGAAAGGAACACATGGTGTGTAAACTTAACAAATCGATATACGGACTTAGACAAGCTTCTCGACAATGGTATCTTAAGTTTAATGATACTGTAATGTCCTTTGGATTTAAGGAAAACATTGTTGATCAGTGTATATATCTGAAGGTCAGTGGGAGCAAGTTTATATTTTTGATTCTGTATGTCGATGATATTTTGCTTGCTACTAATGATCTTGGTTTAATGCATGAGACCAAGATGTTTCTTTCTAAGAACTTTGAAATGAAAGATATGGGTGAGGCATCCTTTGTGATCGGAATTGAAATATTTCGTAATAGATCACAAGGAGTGTTAGGATTGTTTCAGAAAGCATATATTAACAAAGTCTTAGAAAGATTTAGAATGGAAAAGTGCTCTGGATCTGTTGCTCCAATTCAGAAGGGGGATAAGTTCAGTCTTATGCAATGCCCAAAGAATGAATTGGAGCGAAAGGAAATGGAAAATATTCCTTATGTATCTGTCGTTGGGAGTTTGATGTATGCTCAAACATGTACCCGACCAGACATTAGCTTTGCTGTCGGGATGCTTGGTAGATATCAAAGCAATCCTGGTATGGATCACTGGAAGGCTGCAAAGAAGGTGTTGAGATACTTACAAGGCACAAAGGAGTACATGCTTACTTTTAAGCGGTTCGATCGCCTTGAGGTGATAGGATACACGGATTCAGATTTTGCCGGGTGTTTGGACACAAGGAAGTCCACATTTGGATATCTGTTCCTTTTAGCTGAGGGGGCTATCTCTTGGAAAAGTGCGAAGCAGACTATCATTGCTACATCCACTATGGAAGCTGAGTTTGTGGCATGTTTTATGGCCACAAATCATGGGTTATGGCTGCGGAATTTTATTTCAGGACTTGGAATTGTCGACAGTATTGCCAAGCCGCTGAAAATTTATTGTGATAATGTCGCAGCAGTCTTCTTTTCTAAAAACGACAAGTATACAAGTGGTGCTAAACATATTGATTTGAAGTATCTTGCCATTAAAGAAGATGTTCGGGAATGAAGAGTATCGATTGAACACATTAGCACTAGATTAATGATTGCAGACCCATTAACTAAAGCCTTGCCACCAAAGGCTTTTAATGAGCATGTTGAGAGGATGGACGTTATTGAAAATTGTTAACATTATGTTAAGGTTTGTGTTTTTGATATATTTGATACTTGGAGCTCAATATAATTTTGTTCCTGTATTAAGTGTCCTGTTTAGTTTTAAAGTATATATACATGAATGTTTTATGTCTATATGAACAGGATTTGTCTGTGACAAAGACATTATCGTGGACCATTATGGAAAATATCATTATGAATCATATTAAGTTTGAAATTAATATTGTAATACATGGAAGGGACTGCATTAAATTAGTGACGTATTACCGCCATGATTCTTATTAGTTTCTAACTGAATGATAACTTATGTTCTGACCAATGTAACGAAGGAATTAGCTTATACTATGCATATTATGTTTCACATTCATTATTAAATTTATGATTTGTGAGCCAAGTGGGAGAATGTTAGAATAATTATGTTTAATATTGTATGGCTCACTATTATTAATATGGCTCATAAATATCTATTAAAATTTAATAATTAAATAATTCTAATATTTGGTCAGTTAAGGATAATAGCAGTTTCAACTGCTCAGCTAACCATCTCACGTTGATGGAACTGTGAGATGGTTTATCAACCAATGAGACTCTTTGGTCCTCTCCCCAACCTTCTGCAAAACAAAGTTCTCTCTCCATCAGAGTTCATATACTAAGGGATTGCTCAAGGTCTGGAGGGAGAAACCAAGTCTCCATTGAAGCATCTGCAAAACGATGGAGCCAGGTATGTTGTTTAAACGCTAATTACGTATATGTGAAAATCATATGTTCTAAAGATCTTATGTATGCTTAAGTTTTGACTTACAGACAGTTCCAACATAAAGTACTCATTGGGAGTGGTGGGTCTAGGACACTCCAAAACCCGCCTACTGCACGTTTTATTGGAAATGCTTGGTCACACTCCATGTACACTTTCAAACCGCTAGTGTCGTCGCCCTTATCCTCTATTCGACGACGTTTCTACTCAAGGATAGTTATTGATCGATAACCCGACTAGGGTACCCCGACCCGAGAAAATTGGTATCTAGAGCCCATCGACTGACCAGTTCGATGAACATGTAGCCTGGATTGCACGACTCGTGTGGCTCAGTTCATGTAGGCAGTCGGGAGGCGACGCCCGACCGAGTGCGCCCTAAAAGGCGGTTACTGTGTAGAATTTAGAATCTTGGGTGATACTCGGGGAATCTTGTCTAAATCGGAATTTGGTAACTTCTATGTTAGTTAGGCAGCTCCAAATTACCTTCCTAAATTCTATTTGTTAAAAATTCCATTTATTTCCTTATGTAGGCTCGTTTTCTTGTATAAATACCCCTTGGGGTCACATTGTTAGGGGTTCTGATTTGAATGCAAGTATAATTGTTGTTCTTCAAATTGTGCTTGTATTTTTCTTTGATATTTTCTCTAAGTTCTACGGTAGTGTTGGCCAGCCGAAACGGTTGTCACGCAACCGTAAAACTAACAGTTATATTATCGTCATTCTCAAGATCAGTGATTCTAGCTAATTGGACTAGGATACACCAGCTCGGTAATAACCAAAGTTGACATAGACTTTTCTTGCATGGCACTGGTGTCATAACTTAATAGAAATAATCAAGGTCAAGCCAACCTCCGAGACTTACGTAGCCTTTCCTTTCTTAGTCCCCAAACCTTCCATACCAGGTCCCTTCTACGTACTGCGCTCAACAGTAGTTTCTAGCGCTAGCCACCGTTCTCCAATCGAGGACATGAGTCTTCTATTGCCCGCCCTCAACCATATATACACCATATGGCTTTTCAGCTAAAGGATCACGATCCAACAATGTTTTAGAACAATACTTCTCGCCATGTCCAATTATTTCACACAGGAAGCAAAACGTTGGTAGCCGTTCATATCGAAAGTCAACCATCACCTGATCTCTAGAGTGAGAAGGCTCTGTTCATAGTCCATGATCTATCCTCAACAATATACTACATGTTTTTCTCATGGTATAAACGAAAAAGGTATAGATACGGTTGTAGTTCACGGACATTCATACCCATAACCGGTCTCCAAATAGCTGTCATAGTATATTTGAAAAAGAGAAATTTGGTGAGTTTGTCTATTACCAACCATCCTACTACATAGAACTCAACTTCGGCGATTCCCATCTCTGTCTGAATACCTTCAAGCTAGTGGGTGTCATCGTTGTCATCTAGATCGGCCAGGGTAAGATTAGTGATTGTCCGCTCAAATCATTGCGAATCCATGCATGCAGAAACGACCAAAAGAAAACCTAATAAACAAAAGTCAACTCAAGTAAGAGAGAGAGACTCGCGAACAAAAGCGAGAGAAAAAAAGTAACATCACTTATAAAAGAAATTATAATACTTATTATAGAAAATTTCATACCAATTTGAATTAAAAATAAATGGTTACGTGATAAGTGCTCATTTGTCTATATTTTTCCCCATTCCACTAAGCCATTTTGCTTATTGATCATTCCAAATTTAATGAGAGTATGACTAAATTGTGTTGTTTGGCAAGGATTTTGGATTTGGAAGCAAAGATGAATATTTTCATGCATTTTGAAGAGAACTAGAGTCAAAATGAACATTTTGGATGCATTTGGAGTCAATGAGAGCCAAGGAAAAGCTATGGAGATGGGTGCAACGCTTCCAAGGGAGCCTAAGAGTCGTATTTTCAATGGTATTGGTCATTTGGGCAAACTAAAACAAAAGAGAAGCAAAAGGACAAGGTGTTGAAATTTCCGCACGACGACGTCTTAGTAATTGGATGATATCTCGGCCTATAAATATCCAAATTGAGTGATTCTTATGTTATTGGAACGAAGACTCAAAGGGCTACAACTATCATGAAGACATTAAAGCTTAAAAAGGAAGAAAAAGGGGTCAAAATCGTCCAAACTTACAGATTTCGTCCAAATCTGTCACTGTTCGGTATTTTGATCATATCTCAGCCTAGGAATGTCCAAATGAGGTGATTCTTGCGCCATTGGAAAGAAAACTTGAAGGACTACAACTTTGTTGAGACCATAAAGGCTAATGAAGTGTTTTTGAGGATGAAAAATAACCTAGAAGTCAGAGCAGTTGCACAGAATTTTGAGAAATGCACTATAAATTGCACAAAAGCATACGACCACCCATATGACCGTATAACATCTGCTCTGTTCAGTATTTAAGCTCGTTTTGAGCATTTTGAACTCAGTTTTGACTCATGGTTGAACCCTGGACACTCACATTCACTCCCTTTCATATTTTTAGGTTAGATTAGGTTTAGATCTATGTTTTTAAACACTTTTGGAGCTTGTAATCTTGGATTTGAAGCTTGGATATCAAGATTCCACCACTCATTTCAACAGAGAAGCTTTCTTTCTCTTATCTCTTTTCTTTATCAAGATTTATGTTTATTATTCGTACTTTTGTGTTCTTTATGCTATTTAATCATGAGTAGTTAGTTTATGGGCTTGAGTTAGGGTTGTATTATCTATTTTGATGCTTAAGTTTCATTTATTGTGAAAAAAGGGGAAGAAAACCACCTAGGGTTCGTGAGTTTGAATTGGGTTTATTTCTATCTTTCAATGATTAGTGTACAATGATTGTTGTTTGTCTTTGGAAAGTCTTCCATCTCAATGAGAATTGGATGGGAGACTTGAGCCAACCCAATCTCAAACCCATTTTTTCTTCTATGGAAATAGGGGTAGATTTGGGACTTAAATAGCTTTTTGTTCTTCAAGAACTTAGGTTGATATGCCATGGAAATGGAGCAACCTTTGTTCTAATCCTTGTGGAAACTTGGATTCCTTTGTGCTTGCCTCAAGAACATAGGGTTAATGTTCTTCCCCCAAACTTAAGTGTTAAAGCATCTAAATGGTAATGCCCCTAACTTGAGTCATATTTCTTTATTTTGTATTTATCTATTGTTTATTTGTGTTTGTTCTACCTCGTTGTCGTTTGCTTAGCTTCTTGTTGATTTCCTTGTGCTAGTGCCTAGTTTTGTGATTGTATATTGCGTGCCATAATCCACAATCCTCAGCGGAACAACATTTCACACCTATACACTCACCATCACTCATTTTTGCTACACATTATTACGTATGATAAATATTGTAATATTTATATGTGAAATCGTGATACTATTTAAGTTAAAATTAATTGTTATTAATGATAAATATTGTAATTCTTATAACTGATATTGTAATACTTACACACCTAGTTTTCTATAATTCGACCCGTCTCACAAATAAAGATTATTGAGACAGTCTAACATAAATTTTTGCCACTAAAAAAATATAATTGAAGTATTGAACGTTCTAAAATTGTACTTGTAACGAAATTACAGATTATCCATGTTAATAATTGTTATGGGAAGGATTATGTGTTATTCTAAGGCTATCCTTATCCCTGCAAATCTCTCTCATTTTTTAAAATGGGTCACACTTTCACATTATCAAATTTTTTAAATTATTCCCTTTTTATTCTACATCCTTGCAAATTTCTCTTGAGAAAATGGTCAAATAGGCACCTAAACTTTATACCAAAAGTCAATTAGACACCTAAACTTTTAAAATGATCAATTAAACCCTTTAACATGTCAAATTGAGACAATGAAGCCCAATAACCGGTAAATGACATGTAATTGATCATTTATGTGAGACTGTTATTAGTTATTACAGGTCATTTACTGGTCATTGGACTTCATTGCTTCAATTTGATATGTTAAAGGGTTTAATTGATCATTTTAAAAGTTTAGATGCCTAATTGACTTTTTTGTGGAAAGTTTAGAATTCTATTTGACCATTTTTCTAATCTCTCTCACTTTCAAAAATGGGTCTCACTTTCTTATTATATTATAAACATAATAAAAGTAATATTAAAAGAAATAATCAAAATAAAAAAGTAAATAAAAGGTGTGTTGAAAGCACAAAAGTTGCATCATGGCAGATTAGCAAATTGTCTCATATTAGCAGCAAATTCTCTCCTATTGCTAATTTAACTAATTCTCTCTCCATTATCAATACACATAAGCTTAAAATAAAATAAAAATATATATTTCTTTCTCTTACCATGTCACATTGTCGATGCTAAATTTGCATGAATAATGACAGCCTTATAATTTTCTTTTTAATTTAACAAATTTTATTTTACATGTCAGCAATTATCTTTAAATGGATTTTTTTTTATAAAAAAGAATCAGCACTTCTTCACTGGAATTCAAATTGTACGAATTTAGAACGTTTCACTTTTTATTTTAATTGACTCAATTATATTGTGCGTCCGAATTAATGATTTTTTTTTTGTAAGATGAAGATTTATTTTGAATAAATTTTAATTATAAGAAACACTTTTAAACATTTTTTTAATACAATTAATCCTATTACACTGTATTATCTGTTCATAACAACTTTCTTTTTCTTGTTGTATTTTTTTTCTCTTTCTCGTTCTATTTTTTTATGTCTTTAATATTTAAACCATAAACTACGTGATTATGATCTTTGGACTACCGTTTGCCTATAATTATATATATATATATATATATATATATATATATATATATATATAGTCAGACTGATCTTCATTTATGAAAATGATAGGATCATATGAGTTTTTCTATATTAAAGGATCTCGGATAAATGATTTTATTTGACCCCCTTTCACAGAATCGCATACTCCGTAAATAAATAACAAATGCAGTGAATCGAATCGGCGGTTACAGTGCTTCATCATCGCCATCGCTGCTCACTGAAGTTTCCGGCGGCTACAGTGCTTCATCATCATCATCCATTTCCGAGTTTCAAACCGTCATCTAATCGGTCATCTTCTCTATTCATCGTACTTTGCTGATATTATCAATGTCTCGTGTGAGTTTCTCTTTGTATCCTCTTTCTCTATTTTTCATATATTAGGGTTTTAACGTAAAATGGTGTGATATTATAAATTTAAATGATAGTACTGTACAGATACAGATAAATATATGTAATATCCTTGAGATATTGAACTAAGATATGCAGTGTCAAGTAAGCAATAAGTAGAATGGAATGAAAAATTAATCAGAAGGTAGGTTTGAAAGAAGAGAAGAAAGACAGGGAAAATCGGAAAATCTTCATTCAAACTCTCGTAACCAGAAACCCAAACCCAAATTCCTACAATGCAACAAACAAAATACAGCTTAATAACAACAAAATAGTAAAACGCCATAGCCAACTCTCATCCTTGCAATACAGCTGTGTGGCAACTGAAGCAGCAACGGTCTGAAACACCCACTTCAATCCTATGACAATGTTTCGGATACCATTAAGAAGGCTCTTTTATCCCTTAGTAGCATAGCATTCCTCTCCCCTTTGATAAACCTTGTCTCGTAATCAAGATTTGTGCTGTCAAGTGGGTCTAAACACTTCCCACGTTGCCTCCAGAGTCCAGACTCAAATTGATCCATTAAACCCATATGCACTAGCAGCACTGTTTTTTTTTCTGCTTTGCAGAATGGCTACAGGTTCCTCATGAGTTGGGAGACATGGAATACTGTATGGATTAAGCATCACACTGGCAATTTAAGCTTGTGTGCTACTGGTCCAATTCCGTCCTACGCTTCATAGTGGCCATAGTACTTAGAACTTAACATTTTCTTCTGATTGCAGCTACTTCCTTGGCAGTGATAGGATGGTCTAGCAGTATGAAGTGTGCATATATGTTGAACCTGTCAACTGCCCCCAAGATAACATCCCTAAATTCATAATTAGGCAGCCCTTCAAAAATATCCATGGCAATGTGAGTCCAGGCCTGTTCTAGAATGCTAAGAGTGAAGAGGCTGTAAGAGGCCAGAGCTGTTCTCAGACTTGTTCCTCTGATAAATATCACACCCCTAGACATATTTAGACATTTTCTGCTTCACATGTAGCCAGTAGAAAGATAACTTTGGCCATTTGATAAGTCCCTAAATCCCAAGGTACCTGAGTGATCCCCAACTCAGAGTCATATGTTGCCTGCAAAATCTTTTGCTTAATTACCTCCAGGATTTTTGGTTCAGTCTCAGTGATGGTTTCAATACCATCATTACCTTGGATATTGCAGCACTGTACTATTAACCCAATTCCCTCTTGCAGTCTTGCTGAATTTCCTTTAGAATCTCCTGGAATTCAACCTCTTTACATTGCCTGTTGGGGCTTAGTCCCTCAAACGTGACCCTTTTACCTTGATAGTTGGGTAATGCTGGGTGGGTGGAGAAAGTATAAGGTGGGTCGGGTGGTGGATGTAGCCCTCCCCAACCCATTGCCATCCCAGTAATCCAACTCTTTCTTCTGTCTCTTCTGCATCATTATCTGCAGGCCCTATGATACAGTTCGTATTTCTTTCCCTGCACCTATGCCCTGGCTGCCATCTCTCCCTGCACGTAAAGCATAGTCCTTATTCCCTCAATCTATCCAACTCCATTGTTCTGGGATTTCCATGCCTATTAACCCCCACAGGTAATATTCTACCTGGTCTGGTGCTGGTAATACAGCCATCTGTGTTGGAACAATGCTTTGCAGATTTCCATTCATGGGAGGTTGTCCCAAAGTTCAAGGACTCATGCGGTGGGCTTTGATACCAAATTGTAATATACTAAAAATATTGAGCTAAGATATGCAGTGTCAAGTAAGAAATGAAAAATCAGTAGAAATGGAAGGAAAATTTGATCAGAAAGTAGGGAGGAAAATCAGAAAATCTTCATTCAATTCTCAATAATCCAAAATCCTACATTGCATCAAACAAAATACACCTTAATAACAACAAAATAGTAAAACTAATGTGCTAGAATGATGGAGCCATAGCCAATTCTCTGTCCTTGCAATATAGCTAGGTGGCAACTGAAGCATTAATAGTCCTTTTTTACTTTGTTAAGATAGTGCCTACTAAATGTCTTTCTCTTCACAATGTATGAACTTTGAAGTATATTGGAGATGGCTATGTGGATGGACAAGAGAAAATTCAGATAATACCTGACAAAGGCAGCTCAATAGGTAGATTCTACATAAACTACATATTGTATATTCACAATCCTATCTTCATCAAGAAATTAAAGCTTCTTTTTGTCTGTGTGATTTATGTCTCTCATTCTGTTCTAAGACTTGTGTTTATCAATACATTAATTTTAGTTTGATAGCATGGTTTCTATTACATGTGATCCCGAGACAATAACATATTGTGGTCACTTGTTATTACTCATGGTGCAAACTTTCTCTATTTAATCTATCTCTGGGTAATCCAAGTCCTTATTTTCTAAACTGCTAATTCTAGCTTTTCTATTTGAAGGTGTTCAAGACATTGAGAAACCATTGGTTATTTGCAAAAAATGCCGTGGCAATATCACGGAGAACAATGCAATGATGCCTATTTGCAAGCCGTGGCCTTACCTTGTTCATACAAATTGTGTTAATGATTGTAATAAATGTCCCCTATGTGAGGAATCAGCACATTATGTTTCTGTCAAATTAATTCCTGTGCGTACAGAAAAGAAACAGGGGAGCAAATGGAGGAAAATTTTCAAAAGTAAGTAATAATCCTTTTGCTTATTTTCTAAAATGCTTTTTTTTTTCCGTTCTTTTTTATTAAGGCTTAATTATTTTAGGAGTATCTATTTAGTTGAATTTGTGGCTGATAGAACATATTGGGATTATCCATATGTTTAATGTTTCTCTCATAAATCTTGTATGAATTTTTACTTGTGATGTGGCAACTTTTAAAAGGACAATGTTGTGAGTCCTCATGCTTTAAGGGCTTGTAACCAATAAGGCAATAACACAAAATATTTCAATACACTTTACTAGAGATAGGTTTTTAGTTTACAGTGGTTCATGATCAGTTGTGCACTTGTGCACCCAACTGCCTTTTTTTTTTTTTTTCAACCCTTTTGTTTGTCAAATTAAGTTTGAGATGAATGCTAATAGTTCTGAAGAATGGCATGGTATTGGAAGCGACAGGAATCATCTTATTAATTATTTTTGGTTTATGGTATAGTTTTTATTTTAAAATGTATAGTTCATAGTCCAGTACATATTTTAGCTTAATGCAGCTTATTCAGTATTTCAGTGTTTGAAGAATTTGATGGAGTAGCTGAGTTCAAAAGCTAGTTTAATATTTTCTAGTGAAAAGAGCTTACCGCTTTGATTCTTTCCCCATTAATATTTTTATCAGGAGATGTGGAGGTACAATAGTTGAATAGTTAGGTATGATGGTTTCTGAGTACATCAAACTAAGAATGATATCAAATGGCTAAGTATGTCATGTTTAAGTTGGCCTCATAAGAACCCAAAATAATATTGCATGTACAAAGGTAAACCTATCCATGTTCTCCAAGCTCTAGCTAAAGCAAGCACCTAACTTCTAACAAAGCCAAACTTCTGGCATCATTAGGGGACTTGCTTGCATAGTAGCCACCTCATTCTAATCTTATGGTTGCTAGGGTAAAATACATCAATAGAATGACTAGAAGAACAAATGAGGGTGTGTTTGGTTGACAGGTTTAGCTATCAGGAATGGGTTTCAAAGTCATTGTTATTGTTTGGTTGATAAGTTTTTAGAACACTACTATGCGTTTTGATTACCCCATTAATTGCAAAACTCATTCTCTAATAAAATATAGAGTGTGTTTGGTTGGTGGGTTTAGGCATAAGGAATGGGTATAAAAGTGATTGTTAGTGTTTGGTTGATAGGTTTTGAGAATGCTACTATGGGTTTGGAATACCTCATTAATGAGAAAACCCATACTCTTATTAAATAAGGGTTTCATTTCCCTTCCTCCTTTCTTCCCCAACTATTAATAATCATTCCCATTCCACCCAACTACCAAACATGCTAAATACTTTTACCAAAACCCATTACCCTTACCAAGTATTTGATACCCATTCGGATTCCGATTCTCATGTGCAAACCAAACGCACCCTAAGTGTTTCATTGCCCTTCCTCCTCTTCCCCAACTATTAATAATCATTCCCATTCCACCGTACTACCAAACATGTAAAATACTTTCACCAAAACTCATTACCATTACCAAGTATTTGATATCCATTCCGATTCCGATTCCCATGTGCGAACCAAACACACCCTGAATATGTAGTAGAAAAATTGAGGCAGTAATTGCAGCCTGATAAGTTATTTGTAACTTTGTTATTGCAATTCTGAATCCCTAGCAATGATGGAAAGGTCATGGCTTCTTACATTCTATGATGGCAATATGTGAAGTCAGTTGTACCCATATATTGCGTGTAGCAGTCTAGTCACTACTGAGGCATTCCTGCTGAAGGCCTAGGATTTTGTGTGCTATTCTCTGATTTCTCTCTCGCTTTTGGGCACACAAGTTTCCATCCTTATTTTATCTATAATTTGTTACTGCTCTATACTTGGCAGTCCTTTCCAAATCTGATTCCGACTTCTCCAAATAGGTTTGGGATTTCAGTTGTAATTTGGTGGTCATAATGAAAGACAAACAACTGCCAATGGCTAATGTTGATTCTTGTTTTAATAAGAAAATATATTCATTAGTTTTTCTTGCATATAGTTACTCTAGTATGAGGATACACTACAGGGGATTTGTTAACTCTGATTTGTTTATCATAAGTTAAACCAAGAAGATTTTCATGTCACCTAGTTATAAGCATTGATAAATTATTATTGTTTTCTTAACTCTTTAAGATGTTAAAACATCTGCCATAGCCAGATGTCTCTGTTAGCAATGGTAATTTGGAGTTATTAGTTAGACATTGTTAATGGGTTTGTATCCAGATTTTGAACAAAGATGCACAAAATAGTTGTTTGTCTCTGATACATGATTATTTCTCTCCATGCTTAGCTGGAAATGCAGGGATATTTGTTTACACTTGCTGCATGAAAGAATCTGATCTTTCTTTTGCTTGTAATGTTATAATGCAGAGGCAGGTAGATAAAGAAATACATTGGCGGCTGCTATACTTGCTAGCAGTTGAGTAAGGTTGTAAAATACTACGTATCTTGATAGATCCCAAAAAAAAAAAAAAAACAAAACAAAACAGCTCACCTTTTGCATTCTTGCAAATCCCATCAACCCCATTTTTCGTGTTTAGATTGTGATACCATGTGCCGTACATCATTGTATATAGTTATAAAGGTTGTAGTTTGTAATATTCATATTACCATAATTTGGAATTGGAATTGGAATTGGAATTGTAAAGGGACTTTTTTATAAGAGTGTTTGCTTTCTAGATTTTTATTTTAGTATTTGCAAAAAAAAAAGATTTTTATTTTAGTTGAGTATCTGGGAGTTTTGTCCCTATTCCCTATTCCCCAATCTCCACTATATAACATAACTTTTTCAGGTTGCAATACAAATTTGTCAGGCCCTTAATCGAGGGAGGGGGTTGGATTCTTAAATGATCGTTTATTAAACATTTCTACTGTGTACCCCCATGTCTTGGGAAGGTTACAGAACAAATAACAGTATTCTAATACAACAATGAGTATTAGATGGCTGATAAGCCAATCAATAGTTATGTCATGGATTCAGATCTACCTTATATATTGAATGTTCACAATTCAAATTTTAAACATTCAGTATGTAAATTGTGAACATTTAGTATATAAATGCTTTGTTTTGAATTTGAATCAACTTTGCAAGGTGAACCCGGTCAAT
>CM008342.1:16794316-16805219 GCA_002525835.2 Ipomoea batatas | reverse complement strand
GTAGGTACGGAGTAATTAAATCTACAACAAGGTGTCAAGTGTCAACTGTCAAGGTTCACCTCATTTTGAGTTCCTTCGTTATCCTTTTAATTTCTTACTGTTTATTTACCTTTTCCAAAAGACATTTGTTTTACTATATGGCAAAAATATGTGTGAGACCGTCTCACCATGAGACGGATCGGATCGGGTCAAGATGTAAATGTAACACTTATATGCACAAATGTCATACTTATACGCTCAACTGTAATACTAATCAAAAATAAAATTTTTATTACTTATAAGGGTAAATGTAATACTTTTAAGGAAAAATACAATACTTTTACATTTCGATTTAAAAATATTACATTTGTCCTCAAAAGTATTATATTTGGCCTTATAAGTAAGGGGCACTTGTCAACATTACTTATTATGAAAAATGTATTATTTTTCTCTTATAAGTAACAAAATTTGTATTATTGATTAGTGTTATATTTGAGCATATAAGTATGACATTTGCACATACAAGTATGACATTTGCATGGTGCTTTGACCCGACTCGACCCGCCTCACGAACAAGGATCCGTGAGACGGTCTCACACAAGTGTGACCCTTACTATATAGTGTGATTATATCTCTATTAGCTTTTTAAATGGATGATTACAGGGTTGAATCCAGGTGATGGCGGTACAAGTTAATAAAGACAATAAAAAATAAGATAAGAATATCGATTTGAGAGATTTCTTAGATTAATGTTTTGAGTATTACAAATTGTGTAATAATTGAAACATGATTGTCCTAAAAAAGACAAGGCTAATTATACAAGCCAATGCCCCTAACAGACTTTTCAAAAAACGAGGCACCCCTTAAGACTAGGTCAAGGCTCAGCCAACCCCATCTAGTCCCGTAGATAGGCTTAGGAGACAGACCTCCAGGGTCTTTCGCACCTTGTTGGGACTTTGTTCAAGCCTAATTATATAAGCCAATGCCCCTAAGAGCATCCTTATCAGTTGGTATATTTCACGGTTATTGAGGGGTTTTTTAAGTGTGATTAGGAAAGAGAAAAGGGAGAGAGATGAATTAAAAAAACAAAACAAAACTGAAATTGAAAAAGAAAATTAAACTTTACGCTGCTGTCAGGCACGCCTGACGCGCCCAGCAGGCGCGTGCACTGCACGCGCCCGCATGGGCGCGGTTGTGCGCGTTTCGCGCACAGCCAGCAATGGTGATGCATTTATTATTTTTTCTTGGGAGTCCAAAGATCCCCAAATTAGCAGAAGCAACCATTTTCTTCTCTCTCATATTTCTCACTCTTCCAACTAAGCATTTACTGTTCCAAGATCCCCAAATTATGCATTGATGGTGTTGCTCTAACAGACTTTTCAAAAAACGAGGCACCCCTTAAGACTAGGTGGCTCAACCAACCCCACCTAGTCCCGTAGATAGGCTTAAGAGACGAAACTTTGGGGTCCTTCGCACCTTGTCGGGACCTTGTTCTCTGATTCTTTGTGCTTAGTATTGTCAAAGCGAGCTAGTTTGTCTCACCATGAGCCTAATTTCTTACGGGTTTGCTTGCCAGGCCGCGAGCTAGAGTTCATGTGACCCTAGCCCGCCCTACGCTGGTTGACAATAAATATA
The DNA here is from genome assembly GCA_002525835.2 of Ipomoea batatas. Taxonomy (NCBI): domain Eukaryota; kingdom Viridiplantae; phylum Streptophyta; class Magnoliopsida; order Solanales; family Convolvulaceae; genus Ipomoea; species Ipomoea batatas. The sequence continues at coordinate 16,803,605 of CM008342.1, read as the reverse complement.
TTAAAATCATGTTCAAGTTCAACTAATCTCTGCTTCTGTTTGTTCTAAAAATTTCCTATCTATTATGAGTTAGTTTTTGGGTGAAGTAGAAGAAACCTAGTACTTATTTTGTTAATTTATACAATCATTTGCATATCTCCCTCACGAAATTCAAGTGGTTTATATGTATTTGCAGGTCTTATGTGGTTGATTATGGAGTAGCAGAAGTATTAATCGGAGAAGTCTGAATATTTTAGAAAATGTTAGAGAACATATTGTCAATTCATTCTTAAATTATCATTTGACTTAGGAGTAACATACATTTACAATAATTAATGAATGAGTCGGCATGAGTATTTAAGGAGAAATAGAGAATCTGCAGTTTACTCTTTAAACTTCTCCTTTACACATCCCTGCATAACTGAAGATCAAACGCCACATTGTATGGGTTACTTAACTTCGTATTTTTAAAAAAAAAATTAAAAAGGGTCAGGCCCGTGGGTTGACCCGCAGTGGGCCAAGCCCATTAGGACCATATTTTCACGGGACAATTTCCTTACGGTCCTAACTTGCCCCACCCCAAGGCAAGTGCGGGCCAGCCCGTGGGTTCAGACCCACTTTGACACCCTTATCGTGTCTCACCTAGGCCTTGTTCTATAGTCCCTCGCAACCAGCTCGGGCGACCCTCGGTCTCGAGCCTTGCTCTCTAGGCAACACATACTTGGACCTCTTTTCTTGGGCCTGACTTGATATATCCATCATCAGCCCTCAACTCTCCAAGTTGTGAGGAGTCGGCAATGAGAGACGAGGAATCAACAGCGAGACCCCCTAAGGTACCTAAGTGCCTTGGAACCCTAAGGGGGAAAGAGTGCAGTCGCACGGGCTCGAGTGGTAGGCTTAGTACATATGGCCCAACTAGGACTCAACATCCCGCTTGCCTTCCATGCTCTAAGATCATGTATGCTCTCGAGACCTTTACCGAAGTTTTTCTCTCCCCTTGATTTGGAATCGCCCAATTGGTGAGCTAAAGGTCAATCTCAAATCAAGTTATTTCTTTCCTCATGAACTTCTCTTTTTAGATACTTTGATGTCTCTCACCCGAGTTATAATATAGGCAGTACGTGTTGAAGGGAACCTTGCTTCTAGATGTCATCGCCTCCATGGGTGACACGATAGCCTTGCTCCTGGCACAAGCAGATGTTTTAGAGAAGAAATCCCTCAACGACCAAAGGGAGAGGGAAGGGCTTGTTTGTGATCACGTCTAAGCTTACACCACACTCAAGGAGGAAGATTTCAAGGCTATCGCAAGCTATAGAGGTTGCGAGGAATTCCAAGCAGACCATAAGGCCTACATCAAAGAGCACTTAAAGGAGATCATGGATGGTTGGCTCGCGTCCAATGTCGGGCTTGAGAAGACTTCTACCAAAAAGCAATCATATATGACGTTAGGCGCTATGACATGCAACAAAGTATTTATGTCGTCTTTCACCAACAAGACCTGGCCTTCTCGCCTTTGAAATGGGAGTTCCTGATTAACATGGATGACTTGAAGAAGAAAGATACACTAATTTTCTAGGAGGGAGACCTAGCGGCCAAAGGTGGTGACTAGCAACTCGACTTAGAGGGAGGGTACAAATGTGTTCCGATACTACCCGACGGTGCCTAAGGTGTGGCCACCACCCCCCCCATTAGAACAAATCGTTATTAGTGAAAACGAGTCTTCCCTAATGGATTTGGCGAGGAGCTTAGGTGCGGATAGCGAGGGCCTCTCAATCGATTGGGATGGAGATGGTGGCAATGGTGAGCCGAGTGGATCCCTTGAGTTCAGAGAGAGCTCATAATAAGTCATTCGATTCATTGTAACTCCCTTTTTATTGTATGCCTCATAGGCTATTTTTGTTTGCGCCATGTATGCCCCTAGGGCTATTTCGTTTGAACCATATACGCCCCTCAAGTGATTTTGCTGGAACCATGTATGCCCTAGGGCCTAACTACCTTAATGAAGTATGATTGGTATACTCCTGGCTTAATTGTGTTTCTAGTTTGTTGAGCCTGACTTCAACATCATTAATCGACCCCGATCAAGCTTCTTTTTGGTCTTGAGTACGACCCATGCATTATTTATTAACCTTGTTAGAGCTTATTCTTAGCCGAGTTAACTCTAGGCTTCGATATCTTGATGAGGCATCTTGCGCCGTAGTGCTTAGCAACCCTGGCTTAATAAAGAAGGGGCAATCTGTTAGTTGGGGACCAGGGCTAGTAGCTAGCCCATACTCGGCTTCGGCCCAAGGCTTTGATATCTTGATAAAGTATTCCTCCCCCAGGTGCTTGGCAACCCTAGGCTCAGTAAGAAAAGAGATAGTTGTTGGTTGGGGACAAGGTCTGATCACTAGCCCATACTTACTTTCGAACCCGGGCTTTGATATCTTGATGAAGTATTCCACCCCTATACTTGGTGCACCCAGGCTCGATAAGGAAATTCCAAGTTATATGTTAGGGACTGGGGTTAATTGCTAGCATATGCTCCCCTTTGGCCCCAGGCTTTCGTTGCTTGAGACTCCTAGGCTCGGTAAGGAAGAACCTTATTATTGGTTGGGGATCGAGGCTGATTGCTAGCCATACTCCCATCCATCCTTGGGCTTTCATTTCTTGATGCCTCTGTAAAGAAATACTTGGTTATTGGTTGGGGACAAGGGCAGTTGCTAGCCCATACTCCCTTTTGGTCTCGATTTGACATTTTTGTTAGGCATTCCTCCTTTTGTTCTTTGATTGGACTGCATACACCCCTCAAGTTATTTAAATTGAATTATGCATGCCCTCAGGCTCCTTTGCTTACTTGGACTACATACGCCCCTCGGGATAGATCTTCAAATGATAGGTCTCCAAGAGATAGAGAAGTTAGAGGAGGAGGAAAACTCTACCAAAAGATATAAAAGGGGAATTGAACAAGGGCTAAGATCGAATAGATAGAGTTAATGGTGATTTGCCTCCAAAAACTCAACCCAAAAAGGTTCATCCACATTATGATGTTGTTGCAAGGATTCCAAGCCCCATGAAACTAGTTAAGGAGAAACCAGTAGACTTTGAGGAAGTTTCAGGGAAAAGGACCTTCTGCAACACAAATTGATAAGCGAGTATATGATCTTCGTGGTTGTATTCCATTTATTACTCTAGCAAGGATGGTTTATGTCGTAAGGAACGGTAGCGGATGACCAGACTTTTCGCTACCGTTCCACAACAGTAGCGGAAAGTCAATGACAATCAGTGACTGTCCCATCCGCCACTATTGTACAACAGTGGCGAAAAGTCATTTACAACAGTAGCGGATGTGCAAATTTGTACTAGTGGATAAAATATCATCTGAATGCTTTAAGTATTTCATATAATAACTAAATGTATACAAATTTTACAAAGTGGGCGCAAGTCCCTTTTCTCAACAAAATCCCTAAACTTGAATGGTGGCATGCCTTTAGTCAGTGGATCAGCAATCATCAACTCAGTGCTTATGTGCTCAATGACCACTTTCTTATTCTTAACACGCTCCCTAATGGCTAAGTACTTGGTGTCGAAATGCTTGCTTCGACTCCCACTCTTATTGTTCTTAGCCAGGAAGACCGCAGCTGAGTTGTCACAATAGACCTTTAATGGCTTAGAAATAGAATCCATAATTCTAAGCCATGAATTTCTAAGCCATGAAATGAAATTCTTAAGCCATACACCTTGAGATATAGCCTCAAAACAAGAAACGAACTCAACTTCAGTGGTTTAAGTGGTGACAAGAGTTTGTTTAATACTTCTCCATAAAATAGCTCCACTGGCCATAATGAAAATGTTTCCCAAAGTTGATTTCCGAGAATCAAGAAATCAACGCAACCGAAAAAGTCTGCATCAGAGTACCCAACAATGTCCAAAGTGTTCATCTTCCTGAACACAAGCTTATAATCTTTGGTACCCTTGAGATACCTCAAAACCTTCTTTGCAGCTCTCCAGTGGTCTAAACCCGGATCACTTTGATATCATCCCAGACTCCCAGCATTCCAACATCAAAGGCGATGTCCGGCCTAGTACAGACTTGAACATACACGAGACAACCGACAATCGACAACCGAAGCATAGGGAATATTCTTCATAGATTCTCTTTCAAAATCATTCTTTGGACACTGGTCCAAATTGAATTTATCACCTCTCACGATAAAAGCTGGACTCGGTGAACAGTCCTTCATCTGAAATCTTTCTAAGACTTTGTTGATATAGGTTTCCTACGATAGTCCCATAATTCCCCGAGATCTATCCCTATGGATTTTTATGCCAATGACATAAGATGTCTCACCCATATTTTTCATATCAAAGTTCTTAGAAAGGAATTGTTTAACCTCGTGCAATATCCCCTTATCATTTGATGCAAGCAAAATATCATCCACATATAAAACAAGAAAACAAATTTTACTCCCACTTGTCTTTTGGTATATACAATGATCTAGGATACTTTCAACAAAACCATATGATGAAATGACTCTGTCAAACTTGATATACCATTCGCGGGAAGCTTGTTTTAAACCATAAATGGACTTTTTGAGCTTGCAAACCAAATGATTGCCTTCACTAGAAGATAATCCTTCAAGTTGTTTCATATAAACCACCTCTTCTAGATCACCATTAAGGAATGATGTTTTCACATCTATTTGTTGCGATTCAAGATTGAATGTGCAACCAAAGCCAAGATTATACGAAGTGAATCTTTCTTTGATACAGGAGAAAATGTCTCCGTGTATGGTAATCAATTCTTTCTTTTTGAGTGAATCCTTTAGCAACGAGCCTAGACTTATATCGCTCGATGTTGCCTAATGAATCTTTTTTAGTCTTATAGACCCATTTACAACCAATAGCCTTGGCTCCATTAGGCAACTCAACAAGGTCCCAAACCCCATTGCTCCGCATGGAATTCATTTCTTCCTTCATGGCTTCATACCATAAATCTAACTCTTTGCAATTTATGGCTTGTGAAAACGTTTCTAGATCATTTTCGGCTCCAACATCAGACTCTTACAAATACACTATGTAATCACTAAGAATTGTCAATCTTTTATCTCAAATAGATCGCCTCAAAGTTGACCTACCATCTCTTTGAGAAGTTAGTGGTTCAACTACCGCTTCAGAAATTTCCTGAATTGGTTGATCTGTTGAGATAATATCAGCATCTCGTGGAATTTATTCAATAGGTTGTTCACTACCCGTTTGATCTTGAGGGGTGCTTGAATCTATTATCAACATATGTGATGATGTAGAAGGACATGATTCAATATGATCATGATTAGAAATCAAATCATTGAATCTATCCCTCCCACTAATCATGTCATTTTCAAGAAACTTAGCATTTCTTGATTCCACGATCCTAGTTGAATGATATGGACAGTAAAATCTATACCCTTTGGAGGACTGTGCGTATCCAATAAAGAAACCACTAATAGTCCTTGGGTCCAACTTCTTTTCTTGTGGGTTATATATCTTTACCTCATACGGGCATGCCCAAACATGCATATGCTGCAAACCCGATTTCCAACCTTTAAATAACTCAAATGGTGTCTTTGGGACAGCCTTGGTTGGAACATGGTTTAATATATACGTTGTCGTCTTAAGTGCTTCGGCCCACAAGAACTTAGGAAGTTTGGAGTTGCTAAGCATACTCCGCACCATGTCAATGAGTGTTCGGTTTCTTCTTTCAGCAACACCATTTTGGTCTGGAGAACCAGGCATGGTATATTAGGCAACAATCCCATGTTCTTGAAGAAACTTAGCAAACGGACCAGGTGCCTGTCCACCTTCAGTGTACCTACCATAGTATTCACCACCTCTGTCGGATCTTACTATCGGTATTTGTTTCTCACTACACATTGGTTCTCAACTTCAGCCTTAAAAGACTTGAAGGCATCCAATGCTTCATTTTTATTATGAATCAAATACACATAAGTAAATCGCGAGTAATCATCAATGAAGGTGATGAAATACTTCTATATTCACAATTTTATAACTTTATATTCACAATTTCATACCTCTATATTCAACAGTATCAAAACTCTATGTTCAACAGTATAACACAATTTTTGAATTTATATAACAAAATTGTGAATATAGAGTTCAAAAATTGTGAATATTGAATAATGTAATTTTGTATATTGAGATCTAAAATTGTGAACATAGAGTTCTATAATTGTGAATATAAAGTTCTAAAATTATGAACATAAAGGTTCCTAGCATAATTTGCCATAAATTTTATAGTCTTGGTATATATAAACTTTTAGTTCAAAGCTTGTAATTGTTAAAAACAAATCTAATATTTTTTTTTCTCTTATATATTTTCCCGTTTCAACATAATGAAATAATTTATTATTACTACCTATAATTATATATTTAATAGTATAAATTGTTGAATGTTGAATATGATTGTTTAATAATTTCAATTACTTAATATATTGTACAAATATTATGTTAGAATAAAATATGATCGATAAATATAAAATTCTAAATAAATTAACACTTAAATAATAGTTTTGTATTTATTTTAATAATTTAATTTTAGAATTTTTTTTATTAGACATTGATTTAATTGCATAATACGCTAGCTTCAATTAACTATTAATAAAATAAAATTCATATTCCATTCTTAACTCGCTGCAAATATTTGGTTATAATTGTTACAAATTACAAAAGTTAAAAGTTTTAAACCAATAAGCCTTACTTATGTTATGGAGTTAATTCCATTTTTGGTCCTAGATTTATAGGTGACAATCCACTTTTAGTCCTTTTTTATTATAATATCCTCATTTGGTTCTAGTATTATTGTGGCATGACCAATTTTAGTCCTCGAGCAACAAAATCGTTGAAATATCTTTAAATACAAAGACATTTCAATCTTTTTTTATACAAAGTATGTTGAACCGCTATATTTTTTATGTTTATTTTTTTGAAAACATTCATAATTGAAAACCGAAATGTCATAGTATTTAACGATATTTAAACTGATTTGTTGATATATATAAAGGACCAAAAATGGTCACGCCATAATAATACTAGGACCAAAAGTAGATGTTTTAATAATAAAAAAAATGACTAAATGTGGATTGTCACCTATAAATTTAGGACAAAAAATGGAATTAACTCTATGTTATGTTCTCAAAATGAAATGCCCCAATAGTGGACTAGAATAACAATTTGATGTTTGTTTAGAGAAACTATATATTTTCCTAAAATGTTGATGGCATTTTAACATGCAATATTATATATTCGTTAGATTATATATACACTTTGTTGAAAAAATTACTTGTATTCTGTAATATTCTGTAATCAACTTCCATGTTTACATTCTTTTACTTTTCGTGCATGGATATGCTTAAAGTATAATCCAAAACATAAAATAAAAAGAAGAGGGAAGAATGGATAATACCTAAGATAGATTTGTTTTCGAAAGACGGAAAGAGTGACTGCTGATGGAGCTGAGTTCCTGCCGGAAATGCGAAGATGGGACATACTCTTTCGCCACTACGCCATCGTCTTTTCTGTCCGTGTTTCCAATTGATTCCGAATTTCGGCTAATTAATTAAACAAGTTGTTCAATTCTTGCGTTCTTCAACATTTTAAGTTTATTTATGATAATGTCATATATTCAATCGTCAAAGTTGTAAACTGATTGTATGTAAAGCCAATTTCGACGTAATTACCAAGTAAATTTATAACAAAGATTTTAATTTCCCAAGTCAATTCAAATGCCATCTTCTGCGTTGGAGATATATTTATATATTTATTTTTTTTACAAAATTAATACTCCGTATTAGAAAAAATGATTCTTAATAGGACAATAGGTTTCGTGCAAAATGGAGAGAGGAAAATTCGTGTGCTGCTTCTCACAACACATCAACGTTGACGCTTAGCTTGAAAGGATGATCAAGTCAATTAAGCTTTTTTTTTTTTAAAGGATCAAGTCAATTAAGCTTAATTCAAGTACATTTATGAATATAATTCTTACAGGGCCGGTCCTGAGGGGTTCAGGGTGGGCACCTGCCCAGGGCCCATCTCTATAGGGGTTCATAGGCCATAAGATATACGAAGTACTTTATATATATATATATATATATATATATATATAATATTATTTATTATATATTAAAAAATATGGTTAATTGTTTCTAAAAGTTGAGAACTAAACTCACAAAGACTGAAAGAGACATTGTCGCACACCCACCGCTCACGCCGCCCAGGAATATAAGGGTCGTTGGTCGCGCCTACACCACACCAACCACTCAAATACTTAAAGACTTTCGATTGACTGATTCGAATTGATTGATTAATATAAGTGCCAGCTGCTTTTGTTCCCTTTTTTTTTGTTAAGATCGATTTTATAATAATTTTTTTAATACAATGTGTTTAAAAAACATTCATCCGGAAGTGAAAAAAGAAAAAGAAGTAAACAAATTGATCATCCGGAAACAAATTATTCATATAAGGGCCTTTTTTTAAAAAAAAAAAAAAAAATTCGCCCAGGGGCCTATAAAACCTTTATTGGACCGGCCCTGAATTCTTATTAATATTGTTTTAGTTGAGTTTGTAGTACATGGTTGTGTGATTTACGGATTATTAAATAAGAGCGTGGTTTACTTTTAGGTATTACACTAAAAATAAATTAATTTATATCAAAAAATAATGAGCATATAGTATAGTAAAACTGAACTAAAAAATGAACATTATATTAGTAGTCAACCTTACAATGTAGAATATGGTTTATGTTAGTGGAGTCTCCAATTTATGGGTAAATAATTATATCGTGAACACCATGGTCCACATTAAGATTGACCATTGATATAGATGTTCATTTTTAGTATATTGAATGTTCATTTGTAGATGAAGGTTCAAGTAAGAAAAAACTCCCGAGTAAAAAGTAAGGACTACTATGATCAATTCATTTGGGTAGATTAATGGTAGAGGTTTGCTTAAAATGAAGGGGGACAAAAAAAGATGCGTCAATTTTATAAATATTGCAACTTGAAAGTTTGTAATAATTAAAAAATTGATCTCATAATTTTTTTTTTACTAAAACCTCAACTATTGATAGACATTGGTGTGCAACTAAAATTTATCCTCACTTTTAAAGGAAGAACATGTTCTCATATAAGTCATTCTTTGAATATCAAGCCACTTGAATTTTGGAGGTATTTCACTATATTGTTCAAGACGTCCAGTGAATAATTATCAATTATTTTTTTTATATTGATAATAATTATTTCCAAAATACGGGGAGGGATGTTTTTATAAGATAACT
>CM008342.1:16670604-16682199 GCA_002525835.2 Ipomoea batatas | reverse complement strand
CCACAGTCATAACCATTTTTCTGCTGAGGCACCCAACCCAGTGTTGAGATTTTCCAAACACCATTTTTGTCATCACTGTATGAAAATGATTCATCCACCTTAGCATGCTCCAGCAGGCAATTGTGCAGGGATTTTAGGACCTCCCCCACCTCATGAATACCAGTTTTGGCTTTGTTCATTTCAAGGTAAGAGTCAAAAATTGCTGCCTTCTTTGTCTCAATGTCTGCCCTTATCAAGTACCAGTGCCTATTCTCCATGTTCATCGGGATGTATATATAACTACATCTAGATAGGGTACGGTTGGAGCCGACACACCTTTGAAAAACGTTGTACCTCGCGTCTTCGGGTAGCTGTGCAAAATATGTTGGAAGGTACAGATTTCTGGGGGCCTTATCGGAATCTTTGAATCTCAATACACATTCATGCGCGTTTATAACCTGCAGGCCAGGAAATTAGGCATACAACAAAATAATTAAAAAATAATCTTTGAATATAATGATATGTAGTGTTAGGATCAAGCTAAGCGCTACTATATATGCATTATGCCAAAAGTTATAATTAGTAGCGAACACACAATTTTTTATCTTTTTATAGACCATTATCACATTTTTCAAGAGGCAAGGTGTCGACTTGTTCTGCTCTGATACCACTTGTTAGGATCGAGCGCTACCATTATGTCAAAATCTATAGCTAGACGTAACTAACATTATTTTTTTTACAAACCGTCACCACATTTTTCAAGAGGCAGGCTAGGGTGACCTTTCACCTGTCTCTGCCCGCCCAACAATCCCCTGACCACTAATTAATGGACTTACCCTTTACATGCCTCTGATTTGATCTGGTGAACACTATGTTACATTTTACTAGCATTTAATTAATTAATTAAACCTGTGAATTGAATCTCATGAACTCACCTCGTCTATAATCCAAACACCAGGCCTAAGTGAATACAATCCATCACCGTTGACATGGTCATTCTCAAAGCTAACGTATGTCCCAGATCTTTTATCATCAAAGAACCATTCCAGGAGCGGATTGTCATCATCGCTACCACATTTACGCTTCTTAACTCGATCCACATCGTCCTTACTCTGTTTTGGATTTATCTGTGTGGGTTCCTTAACCTGCATGGTAATTAATTAATGTACGTTAGTCAAGATTTGTTCTTTCAACTTCCTATATATACTATATGCAATCTCCTAAACCCATCCAATAACTAAATAAAATAGATTCTCCCATAAACCTCGGACGGTGAAATTGGATTAGCAGTACGGCTCATCGGGTTGCGTAGTAAGTCCATAATGGAATCCAGTTTCTGGGTTACATCTGCTTTGAAACTTTCCATTTGTGACTGCTGGTCTCTTTGCCTTGCTTCTAATGCTCTGAATTGTTGTTTGCAATAATCGCCAATATGGTTAAATTCAGTGTTGTCCCTCTCAGCTATGTTCACCTGTTTTCATTACACTACACGTTAATCATGCATTGAATAATGACTATAGGTTGCTTTGGTAAATGATTGATAAGAAACTTTTAAGAAAGTGAACTACTTCATGTCCTTATCCAATTTTTATCATTTTGTTGAGCATATATATATATAGCTAAGTATCTTGTGGTCCAGTGATATCAAACCCTTTCCTTTATACGGGTTCGAGCCTCAGTGGGGGCAATACTCACTCTTGTGCTTCAATAGGTTGAGAAAGTAGAAAGTAGTTATTAACAGATACTGCATTCTGATAGAGTTAGTAGTATTCAATATATATATATATATATATATATATATATATATATATATATATATATCTAAAATAAACATAAAAGTGCAATCCAATTATAATTTTAGACTTTTAAAATGGAGTACATGCTTAATTTAATTTGATATAGCACTAGAGAGGTGTATTAAATATAACATAAATATGCAATTTAACTATTGTCAGAGCAGGCAAAATATCCAACAAAAATAAGTATCATTTAAGAGTAGAGTAATAATAACATAAGGGATGGGATGTATGATGTATCTTAATTACTGAATAAACTGTAGAAGAAGCAAGTATTAAGGCGTGTCGCTTGAATTCACGAATGCGGTTGCCTAACTCATCCTTCCCCCAATCTTTTATTCTTGGGGTAGGCCTCAATTCGTAGTCAACCCTTTCGTCACCCCGAAATCTGTACTTCTCTAAGAAATAAATCTGAAAAACAAATGAAATATCAAAACACCATACCAAATTAAACATGCCATGCTATGTAGATCAGAGAGCCGTCTAAATAGGCCAGCCTGCCCCGCTCCTTATATATGTATGGGTGCATGGGTTTCGATTTTAGAGAAATGCATATATTTTAAAAAAAAAAATTATGTATATAGTAAATATTTTATAAGAAATACATAATATATGATTATGTATAATGGGTTATTGAATGTTAAGCTGGCGGCTGGCGTCTTCTCCATTGGACTTAATTACACTTTAGTGTAAAGTTCAAAAAGCCTATTTAACCATTTTTCCTTGCAAAACAAAAAACAAAGGCCTACCCCAAGCTTGTATTGACAGGTAATATGGATCATGAGTACAAGATACATTTTTTAACATATTAAAAGTACAATATTTATATACTAAACGTACATTAATTATTTGATAGTATACAAAATAATATACTTTCAGTACTCAAATAATGTATATTCAGTACACAGATAATATACCTTTAATAAATTAAAAATGTATATTTTATTTATGGTCTGCACATCATTGGACAGATGTGCATAGATGCATAGTCGTATTATTGTATTTACTGGATATCAAATTAATTAAAACTCACCATCAACAGCACCAAGCATCCCCCAACACCATTCTGTTTCGTTTGCCTTGCCCTGGTGATACTATCTACAAGGCAGTCTAGGACAAACTTACTCCAGTTCATTTCACCCACCCTGTCTAAGTGTAGAGCAATGTTGGACCATTTCTTGTTGAGTCCATGTCCGGGGGCAAGAAAATATGTAACAACATAGAGGAGGAAATAGGTTTTGAAGGCATCTGTTGCACCACCTCTCTCTAGTGCAATCATATTTTCGAGTGCGGCTGCATCGATCATGCCATCACGAACTGGGATATCGAACTTGACTGGGTAACTCCCGCCTTCTGACCCTGCCGTCTCTTCTACATCAAAACCGCTAGATGGAATGCCAAGGATAGAACCAACATCTTGATGGGTTATTTGGTGATTAGCCCCTTGGAGGCTAATGGAGACATTATTGCAGTCCACTAGATCAATAAGAAATTCAAGAAATTCTTCGTCAATATTGAAATTTTCCACACTTAAGATGCCATCGAATCCTATGTCCTTGACGGCCTGTTGTTGATCAGGGGTAAGTGACTTAACAATATCGTGCACTTTCTGGACCCTGATCCAATAAGCGGATTGAGACTGAGAACCCATTATCAAACTTGGCCTGCCCTATCAAAATATAGGAATGAAAGCACACCAATTAGACAGACTCTTGATCTTAATTGTTAGAAGAATAAGTCGATAAAATCAAATAAATTGTTATAATTCACCATTATTATTGAGATGTATATAACTAGCTATTTAATTTATTAAGGTTGACATGTGACTAATCAACGCCATTAACGAAGTAATTCTAATAAGTAATCACCCTTCCGCTTTTAACATTACAATATAATTAAACATTTATAGTTGGTGAAATTTCTTTAAAAACTTCTGTGTTTTGTAAAAATATTATTCTGCATATATACCAATTATATTAGACACTTTAAAAATTAAGACATTAATATTAAATATTAACATTTTATAAAAATTATAAATTCTAATTCAAGAAAAATGCTAATCTATCTAACCCAATTTTATTGAATTTGTCTATGATTATTTTAAAAATTACTAATATAACATTATTTTATAAAAAAAATTATGATGTATCAAAGATCAACTTTATTCCATTAAAATTTCAAAATTAAACTTTTCAAAAAAAGATTCTATGTATATAAAAGTATGCGTGCTTAGATATTATAACCACTAATTAATACCTAAATTACTTTTAGAGTTAAAACATTATAATCATTTAAAAAGTATATTCAAACACAGATCCACCAAATCATGATCAACTAATCAAACATACCAATATTTCTAATATTAATTAGGCAAAGTTAAAAACAGAAAATTATAATCAACCACAGAATTGAAAAATTAAATCCATTCGAAGAAATAAAATTAAACTCACAAAGTAACGAACTTCTAATTAATCCTGATGACTGCCGATCTACAAAATCCCAGCAAATCAAACTCTGATCTGCCAATCCTCAAATCATGCTGCATCGTATATATTATTGGGAGAAATTACGAAATCTGAGACTTGCAGAGAAGAAGGCTGAGAAGTAGTAAATCAGAGAAGATACAAGTAGAATGGAGCTAAGAAAATAATTAACCTGGTCAATGAGATTAGCTCGCTTGCTCTTGGAATTTTTTTGCTTCCATTTGTGGCCCACCCATTATTGTATGTTGACTTCTGAAGACCTTGGCTTTTGGAAAATAATTGGTACTATATTACATGTTGATTGGTTCACGTTTCTATTCAATGATTTCACCTATTGCATTCGTGAAAACCACAGATTATTGACAATGGCCATGACTATAACTAGCTAGTTTAAAAATTTATTTTTTAACTGAATTTATCTGCCCAAATATTTTAGATTTCAATTTAGTATCTATTATTTTCATTAGGAGGTCGGCGAACCAGGCCGCCTATGCTCTAATTAGGACGGTAGGCTCTTAGTCTGGCTCGTGTAATTGGGTTGATATCTATCCCACCTTATTGTATTAGCACTTTTATTCAGTAATATATTTATGTAGTTTTTAGCTTAAAAAAATAGCAAAGGGGTTGAAAGTTTTATAAATTATATACTCCGTATTTAACTAATCAAGGTTCAATTGGATATAGCGTGGCAATAACATGTAAATAAAACAAGCAAAAAACATATTTGGGTGTTTTTTAATGAACAACTAGCATTCTAAGAAGCGCAAATTATACCATAGATCAGGATCCACAATGGTGGATCTTGATCCAAAATAATATTCAAGTTATTGTCTAGTATCTGGCAAACTATACCATGGTTCATGGATCAGGGTCCACATTCATTGTGGACCTTGGTCCAAAACGATATTTATTAATTATATGTTTGCAAATAAACTAAAGGTGTTTGATTGAATAATTGATTTGCTGTCGTTTTTCATTGGAAGACCTTGACTTGGAAAACGCATATTTTTAGATTATATTTAGGAAAATGATATATGTACTCCAAGGGAGTAAAACTCCCCCCACGTGTCTTCATTTTATTGGAGGTAGATTAATAAAAATTGTGGCCCACATTTTTTGAATGAATCAAAGAGTGACAGGTAAGTAAGGAGTATAAAATGGAGTAGAATATGTGAGTATGTGTAGTATTTTATGCCTGTTAATAGTTACGTTCACCGTTAAGGGTACGCCATTTACATGGCTGCCAATTCCCAAATGAACTCATGAGTGCCTTTTTTTTTTTTTTAAATGATTTTTGTCACGTAAGAGTAGGGATAGAAATAGGTTATACAGAACTGAACTCTTTAAAATTATGTCAAGAGCTATTATGAAATCTTAGGGCTACACAACGTTATGTAGACCACCATGATCGTCAAATAAAACTTTAGTATAATTAAAATAAAACTTTAGTGTTATTATAATGAAATTAGTGTGTGAAAAATGAAACTAAAAAATTGAGTTTATTCTGTTAGATATAAATAATGTAACTATATAGAATAGTCTACAAGAAACCTGACACGGAAGCAGTGTTGATCTCCCGTGCCTCTTGAACGGTAGACAGTTAGTCATATTTAGCTCATACTCGACTCATAATCCTAGATTGTGTATTGGTGTTTACTAAGCAGTATGAGTACCGTATCTGAATGTGCTATATAATGAATATCATGTATCCCATGATATAAGTGTTGGTTGATGCTTCTTTTTTTTTTTGGTGGATAGTGTTGGTTGATGCTAATCATGCTTTAAGTGTTCTTATTGTTAATTTTTTATTAAGTGTTATTACTGTCATAATATTTAATGAAATGAAATGTCACAACTTAATTATGTGAGTTGATTGTTAATTATTTATGATATTATATATGATAACAAATTAAATAATACTCAGTAATACAATTGAATTTAATTCTAAACAAATTAACGAGCATGCTAAAGTCGTGAATTGTTTTATTTTATTTTATATTTTGATGCTATGCATGGTGATGATATACTTATGTAATTATGTATTAGTTTTTAAAATGTCTTAACACGTAGGATTTAAATAGGCCTACTTTGAAGCCTTTTTAATGTTTTAAATAGAGTCATTTCCATTTTTGGTCCTACTGTTATTGGGGCATTGCCAATTTTAGTCCACTTCATTAATTTTTGTCATATTACGACCAGTCTTATTTAGTTCTTGCCACTTTTAGTCCACCATTAAAATTTTCTTCAAATAATTGTCCAAAATAGGGATATTTTGGTCTTTTCATGCTTTAATCATCTCCTTTACCCTTTGCAGTGGTCTTCCTTACACATTTTCATCCAATGAAGAGGTTCGACAAAAGCCATGACTTTGTAATGTGGCTCACATGACTTCCGTCGGACCTCTTCATTAGATGAAAATGTGTAAGGAAAACAACTATAAAGGGTAAAGGAGATGAGCAAAGCATGAAAAGACAAAAAATACCCCTGTTTTGAACGATCATTTGACGAAAATTTTAACGGTGGACTAAAAGTGGCAAGAACTAAATAAGACTGGATGTAATGTGGCAAAAATTAATGAAGTGGACTAAAATTGGCAATGCCCCAATAACAGTAGGACCAAAAATGGAAATGACTCTTTTAAATACTAAACATGTTTTTAAAAAGGCTTCAGGCCAGACTAGGCAAATTGTAGGCTCAGGCTTGAGCCTAACAAAAAGCCTACATATAGGCTTAGGCCCAGGCTTAGGCTTTAGATTTTCGTAACAAGGGGCAAGCCTAATTTTCTAAAGCTCGACTCGGCCTATTTCCACCCCTATATGAGTTATTCATATAGTAGTTTTTTAGATAATAAAATAGAGCCAATACCTTGTGATTTAGTGGCACAGATATTGACTCTTTATGCTTCTCTCATTAAAACAGAAATTTTAATATGTTCCCATTTGATTTTAAAACCTCTATTAAGAATAAATTTTCCAAAAATTAACTATATATGTTTTACATTAAAATGTAAAAATATTATATTTCGTATAAAAAAAATATTTTATTCCTAATTAGTATTACATTTTATTTGTACGTATTAAGGACAAAAATATGGTATTTTTAAAGAATGGTTTCAAACTTTCATGAAAGATTAACAGCTGAAGAGTGAAGAGAGATGATTTAGCAGCATGGAACAAAATTTGCCCCCAACAAAGCTGGAATACTATGACAACATGTCTAAGCTTCATTCTACTGCTACACTTCTTTCTTCCTTTCGGGTATGTCCTCGCATCCTCAACCCTGTTCTGCATAGTACCCTAAAAGTTTTACTAATATGCTGCCTGTATAAACCCATATCTTAATTTATAAAATTAATGTTGAGACTTCATAAAAATCCCAACTTTGAGATTTTTCTTTGATCAAGGGGGAAGATGGTAGAGATGTGATTATTGTGGACTCATCAATTTTTCATCCGCAAGGTGGAGGTCAACCCGCAGACACTGGTTTTATTTCCAATTCGAACCTCAAATTTGTTGTCCAAGATGTTAGATCCAAGGATCAGATTGTATGTTTCTTGGTCTTGTCTTTTCGATAAATTTATTTTCCATAATTCCTTGCCCACAAGGTGAAATCCCTAGCTCCCGGCCCACACCCTGTTGATAGGATTTGTGGGGTGGTAAATTACGTTGACTCAGTGATATATTAGGTGAAAAAATCAGTATATGGTGCCACAAGGAGTTCATGGCATCTAATATCATGTTGGAGAAATAGCATAAAATAGAAAGTGGCTATTTTGTGTTACAAATATTAATGGGTTCCAGTTCCGATTTGGGTCAAGTCAAAATGGATTCGGATTTTTTGTAGTTAGACGAAGAGATTTATATATTATACGTTCAAAACAAATAATGGGCGAATGAGAAATTGATTTTCAAAGTATACCCATTTGAGTTGGAAAATGAAGGTGGAAGATTTTAAAGTAGCCTTAAAAACAAAGGATTTGCACCACTATATATACAACTAATACAAGAGCTTTTTTAATGAATATTGAATTGTATAGCACGGAGCCTCTCTCGCACATAGGATGTGTCTGTTGTTGTGGGCTTATTTTCCATAATTCCATGTGTCTGGTTTGGTGTTGTACCTGAAACTTTTACTTTGCCCTGTGAAATTTTATGGTGATGGCAGGTTTTTCACTATGGATTTTTTGAAAATTCTGGAGATGGGGTATCAAATTTGAAGCTTGAGAAAGGTGCTGAAGTTTCATTATCTGTGGATGAGCAAAGGCGCATGCTCAACACTCGGTATACAGCTTTCAAGAGTTAGCTTTATCCAGTAAAATTATTGTCATTTTCTGTATGCATCTAATTTTGTGAATAATAATTTGTCTAATATATATATCATTGTATCAATGCGGTGCATATATTTTAATTAGCTTCTAAATTATGGAGTGCAAAAGAATTATAATTTAGTGAAGGTTCAAAGCCTATCTGATCATCATATGTAATGAGGTGAATGTGTTTGCTTGCAGTAGAATTTTCTACTTCATGAAAATAGCCTATCAAAGTGCATGTATAGAATTCGAGATGCATGTGCAATTGCTTGTGTGTAATATGCAGAGTATGAAGGTAGTGTGGTGACAATGTACTGGTCACATAGAACTAAGACTACTAACATAATCGTCCGTAGCTCAGTTGGTTCCTGGGTGGCAAATTATGGGCAATGACATAGGGTTGAGCCCCGACAACTACAGTGTGTGAGTCACACCCAATGTGATAGGCTCCTTGTGGGAACCATGCATTGGTCCTCCCACCTAATGGGCCACCGAGTCACCGTGATTTACCATCTCTACAAATCATGTCAAGTCCGGGTGTGGGGGCCCCGGGGCGAGGGATTTCTCCTTTTGTGGGCAAGACTACAACACAGTTTATCAAATCTTCTAATCTAAGTATAAATAAATGCAGGGAGAATTTGAAAAGTTATTTGCAACTCAAAAGATGATGATGCAAATTGGATCTGGTTAATTATGGAAGTTTAATATGTTAAACATTGAATTTAGTCTGCATTACATACTGAAAGTTGGAAGCCAAGCATATTGATCATCTTCTTTATTTGTTAGTCTTAGCTTTTCTCTGTGTCTTCATTGTTTCTCGTTTTGTCTCTTCACAGGCTGCACTCGGCTGGACATCTGCTGGATGTGTGTATTGCAAACATTGGATGGGGTCACCTAAAGCCGGGCAAAGCCTACCATTTCCCGGATGGGTATAGACAGTTTCAAGGATCTTTGTTTTTTATTTTGGGTGTTCTATTGAACATAATATAGTGCTGTTATTATGCTTGCACATAATTTCTGAAATATTAAGGTGGTCCAATTTTGCTCTTTTTTGAAAAAAATTATCATGTATTGCTGAACATCCAGAAAGTAGGCTGATGCAATTTCCTCCTCTGTGTGAATTTCCCTCTTAACTGACATTTAGACAACTGATTTTTCAGGCCATTTGTGGAGTATCAAGGCACAGTTCCACAGAATGAACTGCAAATTAAGCAAAAGGAGCTGGAAGCAGAAGCTAATAATCTGATTTCTAAGGGAGAGAAAGTGTGCTTCTTCCTATTAATCTTCTAGATCCAACTTATTTTTGTACGTTATGTTTTTCACATTCAAAGCTTTTCAGGTTTCTGTTTCAACTTTTCCATATGAAGAAGCCCGCCTACTGTGTGGTGGCAGTATCCCTGATTACATACCCAAAGTTAGTCTTTGACCGTTAGGTTCTCTTTACTTCGTGAGATTCTGATATTCTGTTGACATCATTTTATTCCTTAATGTTATTGAGGCTAGTAATGGAAGATTGATTTGTCAAACCTTTGGATTAAGTTAATTACTAATGCAATAGATATAGTGGATCAGATAATCAACAGAAGTACTGAACCAATCACGTAAACTACCTTCAATCCGAAGTTATAAATCTAACTGTTTCCCACTCCATATGAAACAGGGAAGCACTCCTCGGATTGTGAAGTTTGGAGAAAACCCCGGATGCCCTTGTGGGGGCACACATGTTTCTGATGTCTCCGAGATCAAGAGTTTGAAGGTATTGTATCTGCTTAGTACTGAGAGGTCCTCCTGATAAGAATATTACGTCATTTGCTCTGACAATTTTCCTTTACGACTTGCGCTTCTAGCCAAGTGGCATTGAAACTCTAAACCTTATCTGCCTCCCGGATTGTGTTTCAGGTTTCTCAAATTCGGACTAAGAAAGGAATGACTAAAGTATTTTACAACCTTCCTTCCTAACGGTAAATCTAAGTCTATCACGGTGTCTTTCATTGCATCTGAAGATGGTAATATTGTATTGCATAGTGGCATGGAAGCTCAGTAGTGTGGTAGCTTTATAAATTAGGTATGCAATATTGTAATACATTATTTTAAAGATAGATTCTCCCTTCTGAACATCTTATTTTCTAATTTGTGTCAAATGTATCAGAATATTTTCTTATTCATATAATATATATTTCGGTTGACATTCCCTTAGTCAGTATTCTTCTGATGCTTCTTTGTTGTGATATAAATATATAATTCTCCACTAAACACAGAAAATAGCTGCATATATGAAACTGTGATAAATGCAAATGGCCTCAAAGCAACATTAATTTTTGGCTATTAAACTTTAAGGTGTGTTTGGGTGCTTCAATTATAGTGGTATCTGCATTTTCTGTAGTTCCATAGAAGTGGCAGAACACTAGGAAAACACATCTGATAGTCAATAGGATTTATAAAAGAATGCTTACAAGTTACAACCTAGCCATGTAGGAGGATTTGATCAAATTTCTTGGAATATGATACCAAATATCTTGAATTGACAACTATATAGGATATATAACATGTTGGTAAATTAGGCAATATACAATGTATTTCCTTTAGATTTTGATGCCCATTAGTCCATGACAAATTGATATAACGCGAAAAAAGAACAGTGATAGATGAAGAACAAAGAATAAGGACGAAGAACAGACAATGAAAACATGTCTTGATTATACTTCTGCAAATGCATAGATGTTCACTTATTGAATATCTCTTTTTTGAATACTTATTGGTGATTGGTTGCAGAGAATAAAAACACATCAAAAAATATAGGCCAGCCCATTTTTCCCATGTGGGAAAATTTTAAATTTTTTATATAAGAGTTAATACCATCTAGGGTCCTCCGAGTATAATCATTTTGCCACGTTTAGTCCTAAACTTTCAAATTGATCACCCATGGTCCTTCGACTTTCAAATTGTTACCATCCGTGGTCCAAGTTAACTGCCCATGGTCCTTCAACTATCAAATTTTAACTGCCATAGTCCTTCCACGAGGACCACA
>CM008342.1:16646751-16658482 GCA_002525835.2 Ipomoea batatas | reverse complement strand
TCATCAGCACCATAGATATGATACTTCAACGTATATAGGATAGTTATCGTCTTGTCCGTATCGAATCTATGCCATCGTCGATGATTCACTGTCAATCTGAATAGTCAATTGAGGCGCTCGAACAAGAAAACCTTTCGAAAAATGACTTCTCGCCTCCCGTATTCCATTCCCCCAGGCCATCTCTTTTCCGCTTTCACTGGTATTTGTGATTGGTCTTTCCTGGTTTTATTAGTGTTCATATCTTTTTCTCATTAGCTAATGCGTTGCTTGTAAAATCCTTGAAAGCCACTCAGCTGTTGTTAACAATAGCTTGTTAGTACTGTCGAATCAGTTGTTAACAACAACTTGTTTGGCCCTTAGTACTGTCAAAGCAGCTGGTCACCACCTCTCTTATCAAACATATTATAACCTTGTAGAAGATCGTATCAATTCAAATTGAATATTTAGTACCTACTGAAACACAAAGAGTGCTCGAATCCACTCCCATCATCCATGTGGGAGTGTAAACTGGGACACCGGGTGCCACTAAACCACAAGGTCTTTGGCTTTTTTGTATTTACTCTACTCATGTTATTAGGAATAACATATATGATATGTAACTACTCGTATGTTTATTAATTTTCAAATGTGTGAATCTAAATACGTACATTTAGAATTATCAAAATACAAATGAATATATATTGCATATACCCGCTCCAAACTTGATTGATATTATCAATATAGCACTTGAAATCATCTTGAAACCAATTATACACATGCACACACAAATGACACAATTGGATGCAGGAATTCACTACTACCTCAACCTATTTCAAACCCGGCTATGAACTACTCAAACCAATCCTAATAGTGTTCCGGAGGTCTGGCACTTGGTATTATTTTATACGTTATCATGCGTGGGTAGTATTCCCAATTTCCCATCATCCAAATTAAAACTCAAAAAATAACAATCAAAATTTAAATATTTTAAAAGAAATTAGATATAACCGAATCGATCCAATGTGCACACACGACCATACTACTCGATATTATTGTTACCTATCACTAGCATTATTTATAGGTTTAAGTATAATGAATATAAACAATTGATAGACATGTAGGTTTAATAGTTTAAATAACTCCGTATTTTCACATTTGAAAATTAATATGAAAAGAAAAATGTTGATAAACATGCTTTCTAATTTTTCATCATTTTTCTAATGGAAAAAGAAAAATAGAAAGTTATGAAAAAATGAAATAGAAAAATGCACTAAACAGTTCAGGCAATATATAATTTCTTGTTTTTTTTTTCTCTATTCATTTCTTTGTGGGTGATACAGGAAACTACTCATGCGATAGTGTGTACTGGATAAATCTCAACATATATAATAGTTCACAAAATGTACGAAGAATTTTTTTTTTTTGGATGGTACGAAGAATTTAGACTTAGTTGTTCCTTTTTAGACTCTATACACTGTTTTTGTTTTTAATTTTTAAAAAATGTGACGCTCCAGGAGGCACGAGAGCTAGCCAAGGGGAAATCGTCACTTGCGGGAATTGAACTCGGGTTGCCCCGGAATTTTTCCCCACAAAGAGAGCTCAATTGCCACTTGAGCTACCCTATTGGAAATTTGGAATGCAAGAAAAATCTTTAAAAAGTGAGTTGAACCCAAACCCAATATTTGATAATGGGCCTTTTCATGTGGATACTTATGTGGACGGGTCCATCGCATGGGTTAAAACGGCTTTTTTTTAAAATCCTTTTCTAAACCTTCTATCAGAAAGCCCAACTAAGCGTGTAGCCCAATAATCAATCATTATTGCATGGACTGTGGTCCACACAGCTGTGGGCAACGGTCCAAAAACATTGATTACATTATTCTAACTCATAAAATAAATTATTTTAACGCATAAAATACATTATTCTAACTCATAATATATGATCTTTTCTCTAAAATTTCATTATATTAACACATAAAGAAATTGTAAACTTTTAAAAAAAAAGTATTTATACACTTGGATCCATGTAAGTGTCGTAGCCACATCAACAATAACCTGCTGAATAAGATATTTTGGACTTAATTGAATATATTTTGTCGTTTTAAAGGGCTTGAATGGGACTTGAATCACTTAAGAGGCTCAATTGCACTGTTCTATTAACTTAAAGGTCCTATTTGAAACTTTTTCCTATATTCATTTATTTAAATGAAATTCTCTATATGTGAAAGTAGATTTTTTTTTGAGTACTATTGACTCTGTTACAATGTAGTATCTATTGATAACTACTTTCTCAACCAAATGATACACAAAAAGCCAATATCGTATCCGCTGAGGCTCGAACTCACCCTTCCTATGTGAGGGTGCAACCGGTGAAAGTAGATATATTATACATAGATCTAATAAATACATTCGACCAGGATGAAAGTGAAAAGATTCAAATCCAACTTCTTAATTACTCTACAAAGTAAATTTTTTTGGATTGATTAGGTCCTACAATTTTATTTTATATTTTTTTTACATGTGAAAGAGATTTAATATTAATACCTTATGACACTATTTTGTAACATATTAGCATATTAGTCAATTTTAACTTATTTGACCACTATTAGTTGTTTAACTTGGTTAAACAGTCAATATAATTGTTTGATTAATTAGGTTTTTGTAACAACTTATTGCTCCAAAACGCTAAAATTCAAAAAACCACACAAAACAACTTTTTCAATCAGCTTTTTGAGAAAATCATTTTGCATGTAATCAGCTATCAGCTAACGATTAATTACCAAACATTTTTCCACGATCAGCTAATGCTATCAACTAACTAATCAAACATACTAATCCAATTAATTAACAGTTATCAGCTATTTATCGAACGCCCCATTATAAAAGGTCTCATAGATGCGCGCACAATTCAAGTTTCACCAAGCTAAGAAGAATTTATTCCCAACACAG
Organism: Ipomoea batatas; assembly: GCA_002525835.2. Lineage (NCBI taxonomy): Eukaryota > Viridiplantae > Streptophyta > Magnoliopsida > Solanales > Convolvulaceae > Ipomoea > Ipomoea batatas. The sequence goes on along the minus strand of CM008342.1, from coordinate 16,655,554 downwards.
TAGTGTCTTGCCTTCAAATCTAAGAAATAACTTATTTGGGTAAGATTAATGATAACGAATCATCACCGTCAACCCTAATTTAATAATTGGCCCAGGGAAAATCGTCACTTGCGGGAATTGAACTCGGATTGTCCCAGAATTTTTCCCCACAAAGAGAGCTCATTTGTCACTTGAGCTACCCCATTGGAAATTTGGAATGCAAGAAAAATCTTTAAAAAGTGAGTTGAACCCAAACCCAATATTTGATAATGGGCCTTTTCATGTGGATACTTATGTGGACTTGGGTCGGGTCCGTCGCATGGGTTAAAACGGCTTTTTTTAAAATCCTTTTCTAAACCTTCTATCAGAAAGCCCAACTAAGCGTGTAGCCCAATAATCAATCATTATTGCATGGACTGTGATCCACACAGCTATGTGCAACGGTCCAAAACACATTGATTACATTATTCTAACTCATAAAATAAATTATGAGTTAATTCCATTTTTGGTCCTAGATTTATATGTGGCATTTCATTTTTAGTCCTCTTTTATCAAAACATCCACATTTGGTCCTACTATTATTGTGGCATGACCATTTTTGGTCCTCCGTCAACAAAATTATTGAAATGTCGTTAAATACAAAGGCATTTCGGTCTTCAATTACAGATATTTTCAAAAAGATAAACATAAAAATATAGCGGGCTCAACTTACTTTGTATAAAAATGATTGAAAAAACATTGTATTTAACGACATTTCAACAATTTTGTTGACGGAGGACCAAAAATGGTCATGCCACAATAATACTAGGACCAAATGTGGATGTTTTAATAAAAAAGGACTAAAAGTGGAATGTCACCTATAAATCTAGGACCAAAAATGGAATTAACTCAATAAATTATTCTAACACATAAAATACATTATTCTAACTCATAATATATGATCTTTCCTCTAAAATTTCATTATATTAACACATAAAGAAATTGTACACTTGTAGTTTAAAAAAAAATGTATTTATACACTTGGATCCATGTAAGTGTCGTAGCCACATCAACAATAACCTGCTGAATAAGATATTTTGGACTTAATTGAATATATTTTGTCGTTTTAAAGGGCTTGAATGGGACTTGAATCACTTAAAAGGCTCAATTGCACTGTTCTATTAACTTAAAGGTCCTATTTGAAACTTTTTCCTATATTCATTTATTTAAATGAAATTCTCTATATGAGAAAGTAGATATATATTTTTTGAGTACTATTGACTCTGTTACAATGTAGTATCTATTCTAGCTACTTTCTCAACTAAATGATACACAAAGAGCCAATATCGTATCCGCTGGCAAATTATACTGTGCACCATGGTGCACATAGCAATGTGCACCACGAACCTAAACGACGTCGTTTTGAGCATTGTAAACTAATCATCCGTTTTTTTGAAAATCACGTTTCCCGTTTCGGTCGGTCTGTATTTATGTTAATATTCTGTGTATTCTAGGTAATTATTCTGTGTATTCCAGGCAACCGTTCTGTGTATTATAGGCAACTGTTATGTGTATTCATGTTAGTAACACATGTTGTGATTTCATGTTAGTAACACATGTTGTGATGTGTTTGTGCATTTGAATGTTTAGGAGGATGAGTTATGTGTATTTTGTGTAAATATTCTATGTATATATTCATGTTATTAACACAAGTTGTGATGTGTTTGTGCATTCGAATGTTAGGAGGATGAGTTCTCTGTGTATTTTGTGTCAATATTCTGTGTATTCTCGGCAAACATTATGTGTATTCTAGGCAAACGCTCTGTGTATTCTATATAATAATTATGTGTATTATAGATAATGAATTCCCTGGAGTCATTCGCGTCGGCGTTGGCATCCACTAACATCTGTGTATTTTGTGTCAATATTCTGTGTATTCTGGGCAAACATTCTGTGTATTCTAGACAAACGTTCTGTGTATTATAGATAATGATTATGTGTATTATAGATAATGAATTCCCTGAGTCATTCGCGTCCGTGTCCACTAACACCAAAACGACGTCGTTTTACGTACGTGGTGCATATTGCTATGTGCACCGTGGTGCAGGGTATAACGATTGGTATCCGCTGAGGCTCGAACTCACCCTTCTTATGTGAGGGTGCAACCGGTGAAAGTAGATATATTATACATAGATCTAATAAATACATTCGACCAGGATGAAAGTGAAAAGATTCAAATACAACTTCTTAATTACTCTACAAAGTAAATTTTTTGGATTGATTAGGTCCTACAATTTTATTTTATATTTTTTTTTACATGTGAAGAGAATTAATATTAATACCTTATGACACTATTTGGTAACATAGTTAGCATATTAGTCAATTTTAACTTATTTGACCACTATTAGTTGTTTGACTTGGTTAAACAGTCAATATAAATGTTTGATTAATTAGCTTTTTTAACAACTTATTGCTTCAAAACGCTAAAATTCAAAAAGTCACTCAAAACAACTTTTTCAATCAGCTTTTTGAGAAAATTATTTTACATGTAATCAGCTATCACTTAACGGTTAATTATCAAATATCTTTCTACAATCAGCTAATGTTATCAACTAATCAAATCTACTAATCCAATCAATTAACAGTTATCAGTTATTTATGAAAAGTCTCATAGGTGCGCGCACAAATCAAGTTTCACCAAGCTAAGAATAATTTATTCCCAATATATAGAGTAGTGTCTTGCCTTCAAATCTAAGAAATAACTTATTTGGGTAAGATTAATGATAACGAATCATCACCGTCAACCCTAATTTAATAGTTGGATGGGCAATTCTATTTTTTCACATCTTTCTTACTAAATTGTGTCCAAGATAATATGTATATTCACCTATTTCACTCGTGATATTTTCAATTGATTTACGAATAAAAAATGAAAATAAAAGTTTGTAACATTTGATATGAATTATATTACTGAAATAAAACTTCGTGATACAATAATATACAGATCAAGGGTGAAACAAAAATCATACCCAACACCCCACCCCCTATGTTCGGTTATTTATAAATTAAAAGTGACTTCTTTTAACTAAAAAATTGTATTAAACTTTTGAAAAGAAATGTGAACTTTACAAGTTTTGTTGATATTTTTTAGTGACGAAGAAACGTGTAGCTACTAGCGAAGCATGCATCGAGCAGAACCCGCCTTACGACCGTAGCTGGTAAAGGCCGGACTACAAAGAGGTAAATCAATTTAGCTTACATATAGTTGATCGGCTCAAATTAAGAACAGTCAATAAATAGGTCGCTCTGAGTGAGATTGAACTTGTAACCTGTGGCTACAACTAAGCTAATTTATATTTAAATTATTTTATCCAATGGAAATAAAAACTTTCATGCAACTTCCATGAAAACTATATTAAAAGGCTCATATGGAGATAACGTCTTAGTATGACAAAACACTGAAAATTCTAATAACTAAGCTACATTTTTTTTTTTTGAAAACAATAACTAAGCTATATAATTTATACATTTTTGTACATTCTTTATGCATGTATATTTCGTGTGATTATTTTTTTTACTTTAATTAATGCACTAATTAATTTGTCAAATTTGCATGTTTTGATTATTTTTTAGGCAAGCTAACCCGTATTTCTAAGAAAGGAAGAAAATAACAAGGCTTCAAGTAATCAATTCCTAAGTCCTTTTCTTCTTCGTCTTTGTCTTCTTTTTCTTATCTTTTCTCTCTTTCCTAGTTGTAATTAGGATGTTTGATTTGAACCTTCATGATAAGTGTCTAATTTCTTACTCCCTCCGTCCCGAAATGGATGTCTCATTTGCTTTTTGCACGCATTTTAAGAAATTAAAGTAAATGTGGTATGCTTTCCCAATTATGCCCCCAACTTTTTCACTTTTGGAAATAAAAGCAATAAAGAAATGAAAAGTCATAAGGGTAAAGTGGGAAAAGTAGAATGATGATGATGTTCACTTTTAAAAAGTGGACAACATTTTGGGACAAACTAAAAAGGAAAGTAAGACACATAAAATGGGACGGAGGGAGTATAAGAGTTTGAAATCTTGAGAAGTTTAATTACTCATTTAGCTTGTTCTTAAATCCTTGACTTTATAATATTTTTATTTCTGTATATGTTGTGTTAGTTAGGTTTGTGTGGTTTAATTAATAATTGCATAGAACCTTAATTAAGTTGTATGAGATTCTTCCTTGTTAATTGCACATGAGAGTGACGTTAACTTAGCCAGTACAATTAGGCATCACAACATACTTAGAAGACATTGCACAAGAGTGAGTACGTAATTTTCTAGGGGACTTTATATTGCCAGTCCTTATACCGTGGACCATGGTCCACAATGCATGGTGCACCATGGATCATGGTTGATACTGCAGTTGTGTTGAAAGGATATTGTAGTTGTGTTGAAAGGATATTGCAGTTGTGTTGAAAAGGAACTGCAGTTGTGCGGAACAGAGGCCATGTCATTCATCTGAAACTGCAGTTGTGTTGAACGGATACTGCAATTGTGTTGAAAAGATACTGCAGCTGTGTTGAAAAGATACTGCAACTGTGTTGAACAGATGAACGACCTCTGTTCCGTGCAACTGCAGTTTCCTTTCAACATAACTGCAGTATCTTTTCAACACAACTGCAGTATCCGTTCAACACAACTGCAGTATCAGTTATGATCATGGTCCACAATGCATTGTGGACCATGGTCCACGATATAATTTGCGTTATATTGCTAGCTTGTGCTATTAATTGGTTGAAATTTGCTGGTTGCTATATATGATAGTAAAAGTTGTATAGTTTAATCACATACTTGCACACATGAGTAGCAATTACATTAGATAACAATTTTTTACACTTAGAAATTAAGATATTAGTAGTCACTGTCTTTAGTTTACCGACCTACCGAATAAACCTCTTATTATATTATTAGGATTTAATCCATGTCTTCCCCATTACTGTTATTTATCATTTATTTGTCTTTCCTTTATTTGATATTATTATTTGCATTTTTCTCATCAAATTTGTAAGACTAGATCAGATTTAGAAAACTCTTATTAGCTAGTGCTTAACTAGTTTTGTTAATCAAAACATCATTCTTGTGGGTTTGACACCCTAGAAATGTAATCTCGGGTATTATCTACAAAACACACTTGAAAAAAAAAAAATCTCTTATTTATACAATTTAAAGAAAATTTAAAAAAAAATGGCAACAACATCTTATATATCATAAATTTAAATCTTATACCTCATCATTTGTGTGAGAACATTTAAAACTTATAAGAAAATAATTACAAGTCTAAAAAGTTTCATCTTTTATTATATTATATTGTTGCACCTGATAATTATTTTTCCTAACACCCTAAAAAGAGAGTGGGAAGAAAGGTGGGGGTCTACAAGGGAGCAAATCTCATATGATCGAATAGCTGGAAAAAGAAAACCTACAAAATTTAATTTTTTTTAATATATTATATTTCTTTAGCCTCACCTCCAACTTGACATGAACTCATATCTTTGACTCCTTCCACCCTCCACGGCTGAGTTTAAATTCATATCATATTAATTAAACACTAAATCTAATCATTCTTTTTATTATTTAAAGGTATATATAATTCATAATTTATTTCAACCATGTATAAATAATCACATAACTTAGCACTTTTATGTTTATTTCAACCATGTATAAATAATCACATAAGTAGCACTTTTATGTAGATAATTCCGGTAGGTCTTCTAATAATTATCTTAGGGGTCACATTTGTGTGAGACTGTCTCACGGATCCTTATTCATGAGACGAGTCGGGTCAGGTTGAATTAACATGCAAATGTCATACTAATTATGAATAAAAATTTTGTTACTTATAAGGAAAAATGTAACACTTTTGAAGAAAATTTATAATAATAATTTTACATTTTGATGAAAAGTATTATATTTTCCATCAAAAGTACTGCATTTTCCATAATAAGTAATGTTCCCTTTACTTATAAGAAAAAATATAATACTTTTGAGGAAAAAATGTAATACAGTACTTTTAAATCAAAATGTAAAAGTATTATATTTTCCCTTAAAAGTATTACATTTACCATTATAAGTAAGTTCATGATTATTATTACATTTGAGCATATTATAAGTATGACATTTTTGCGTATAAGTATCACATTTTCACATTGACCCGACCTAACCCGTCCCGACCTATTTCACGGTAAGACGGTCTCATACAAGTTTTTGTCTTTATCTTAATATTTTAGAAAATTTAGAGCCTTAGATTTGTCAAGACTTTAACTCTATCAAAGATTTTTGTTGAACTTGTATAATGAATTACAATCCAGAAACTACACAAAATGTAAAGTTTTCATTCATGATTAGAAAGTGAATATTACTTTTCAAGAACTTAATTGGCATGAAAATGTAGCCGATCACGGCATAATGTTTAAACTTTCTATTTCAAATTTGCCCTGTTTGGTAAATGGTTGTTAGCTGATTTTGTTAGCTGATTGGGTTAGAAAGTATAATTAATTGATAATATTAGCTTATTGTAGAAAAGTGTTTGGTAAATTATTAACTGTTAGCTAATAGCTGTTTGGTATAATTTCTTTTCTCAAAAGGCCAATTGAAAAGGCGGTTTTGAGTAGCCTTTTGAAATTTAGTACTTTGAAGCTACAAAAAACTTATTAACCAAACACTATTTTTTAACCAAGTCAAACAACTAATAATGGTCAAAAAGGTCAAAATTGGCTGATAGGCCAATTATTTACCAATCAAGGCCTTTATTATTTACAGTTTAATATTTTGTCAATAGTATTGTGAAGAGTACACATTCTTAACCAATTTGATTTACGTGAGTGATCGCGCACTCTCGTTCTTGATAAGGTTTGAACTCAAAATCTTTTTAAAGAGAACTCAACTATTTTCATCACATTAGTATTTTTTTTTTTTAAATGGCTACCCAATTTACTATGAAGATTCACTTTTACTATTTATAGTTTCTGATTTTCTGGTAACTCACCCACTGTTAATTGTACCAACCCGATCTCCAAAAACCCGCCCGCTACCCCAATTTCCAACCCGACAACCCAACACGTCTACGCTGTCGTCTGACGTCATCAATGTCGTACTGAGCTGGCACCAAAGGTTTCATCGTTGGTCGACACGCACGAGGTACGGGCTCGCTTGATGACATGGAAATAGTGTCACGTGATCTGTGCATGTACCAAACCGATTAAAAATGCGATGCAACCAAGGACAACATAGTATCTTCAGTACATTCTTTGCTTATTATTTTCAAACGCCTTTTCTACACTACTATTTTATACTACTCCATATCAATTTAAACTTCTTCTTTTTTTGTTATAAGATCATCACCCACCCAAAATACCAAATGACACATCAAAATAAATATTGTTACACCAAATTTTATTTTTGGAAAAATTACGAGTTTGGTCCCTGGGTTTTAACCAAGTTCCGACTCATCAGTCCCTAAGATATGACCGTATCCGAGTTTAGTTCCTCAGTTATTTGCGAAGTGACGAGTTTAATCCCTGACCGTTAAATTTGACAGAAAAATTAGAAATAAATTAAAATTTGAATGGTAAAGTAGGAAATTCACATTTTATTCTCCCTTCTTTTTTTCTTTTTCTTTTTTAAAACACATTTTATTCTCTTTATTATATCAAAACCATTTTCACAACATTATTTTTCACTTCTTAGCATGTTATTTCAAGATTCTTCAATTTTAAAAGCATTTCAATAATTTTAGTATGACTTGTTAGGAACTTGGTTCTCGTATAACAAACTTAAGACTTAGCACAAACAAAGAAACACTTGATCAATTTCTTCAGGCGTGTGAAACACACCGTTCTAAAAGTTTATGACTTCTCTTACTAAACATCAAGGGTAATCAACCATAACTTTTGAAATACAAGAAGATTTCAAATTTCTCTAGTTATTTTTATGACAAATTCACCAATGGAGTAACATGAGTTTTTTAGTACATAAAATTCTTTCGTAAGCTCTACAGTAACTTTATCAAGAATTGTATATCATGACAATATATAAAAATTATATTATATATACCCATCACCTCCTCCGTCTTCTTAAAAACCAGAGTAATGAATGAGGAACCTAAGACTCAGTTATGAAAATTCTAAAAATGATTATTGACTAAACTACAGCATACGAAATAATTATTTTTTACATACTAAAAATCTCAAATTATTCCGTTGGTGAATTTCTCATAAAAGAACCCTGAGAAATTTGACATCATTCTGTATCTCAAAAGTTCTGGTTTGATTACATTTGTTACTTAGTAAAGAAAATCAAAAATTGTTAGGATAGTGTATTTCCCACGCCTAAAGACAATGATCAAGTGTTTCTTTGTTTGTGTTAAGTCTTAAGTTTGTTATACGAGAGTCAGGTTCCTAACAAGTCTTACTAAAATAGTAAAATTATTGAAATGCTTTTAGAATTGAAGAATCTTGAAATAAGAGGCTAATAAATGAAAAATAATGTTGTGAAAGTGGTTTTGATATAATAAAAAAGAATAAAATGTGATTTTTTTAAAAAGAGAATATATGTGAATTTCCTACTTTACCCTTCAAACTTTAATTTGTTTTTTTTTTTAATTTTTCCGTCAAATTTAACGGTCGGTGACTAAACTCGTCACTTCGCAAATATCTTGGACATTGTACATAATCTTTTTGGGCTTAGTGCTCCAGATAATAAAAGTGATATTTTCCTACCCTCATTTTGTATATCCATACTCGGTTTATAATGGATCTGGGGTCCCATAAAACCATCAATTACTTAAAAATAAAAAAAATAAAAAAAT
>CM008342.1:16563809-16577263 GCA_002525835.2 Ipomoea batatas | reverse complement strand
ATTTTTTTTTTTTTTGCCTGAAACACATGTCTGTACATACGACTTGCGTTTCTCTTATTTATTATGGTATACGACAAACGGAAGTGAAACTTTATTCTTGATACCTCCCTGACCCTTGACCACTTTGGCTACATGGTTGTTGTTGTTGCATTTGTGAGAGTAGATTGGCATGCAGCAAATAGTAGTGTTGCTTAGCTTGATACCGCTCATTCTTATTTTCCTCAGACTCAAAACCCTCTTTTAATTTCCTTCCCCATGAAATGCAGATTGAAGATGTTGATGGTGACCTCTAACCCCAGCTTGATCCAGAAGCCTCTTGGTGTGCATCCTAACATGAGGTTGGGAATTCACCTGAATGAGTTGTAGGCTGCGCTGTTTAAGTACTGTGGAACAATACATTACGGAGACATTCAATTCACCTGAATGGTGTGCATCCTAACAAGGGATGAAGAAGCCAACCAGAGATGACAAAGAAGTGGACATGGCTTTGTTGGTCGTAGAAGAAGAAGTCGTACTTGCAATGTATTAATTAATTAATTATACGTAGTGGTTCAATGTTTTGTACTGAGTGGTTGGACCGCAGTGCTCAAAGACGGTCTTATCTTCGCACGGGGCTCTAAGCTCTGATTTTTTAAGTTACAACACATCACCAACTTGATTTAATATATTGTAGTAGTTTTCACATGCCTAAACTTTAATATAATGCATAAAAATTTTGATTTCAGTTTATGATGGACTTTCCAGTATTATATGAACTTTATTACTAGCATGACAACATGGACTTTTTTTTCTCTGTTTTTTGTTACAGCTTGCGTTTGTCGAATGCTGTACGACTCCTGTACAAGAATACATACGAGAAACGCAAGTTCTCATATTTGTACTGTGTTTGTCGTATTTTAGGTGAAAAAAAATTAGAAATTTGAAAATTTTAAGTGGACTTGCGTATCCAAACAAGTTTTTCCTTCTTTTGTCCAAAATTTAAAAGTTGTCCAGTCCATTCCTCATGAAATTTACCAATTTCAGTCAAAAACCCTAACACACCAACAAATGCACACTCAACAACTTCAATTTTGATGCTAAAGGCATGGATCCTCGATCAGGATTGTGGATCGGGATGGTAATGACACAATGTGTAATTAGGGAGTTATTAGGCTATACAATATTCTAAGAATTGGAGGCTATGCATTTGTGATTTTTTTTGGAGTTTTAGTGGACCAAGCATGAGGTGGAGGAAAAATACTATAGGAGAGAAAAATGCAAGAAACACCTGGGAGCTTTGTAATGGTTTTTTTGTGGGGCCCACCAAAAATAAGCATTAAAAAGAGCCGGTTTTGGTGCGTGTTGTGTGCACCAGACACACATAGTCGAATGCGTAAACTTTTGTAAGGAATGGTATGCCGTTCCATTGATCCTATTTGTAATTGTTTCACTGATTAAATGAATGAGTTTCTTTATTTTCAAAAAAAAAAAAAAGAGTAGTAGATATACTAAGCTTCAAAAGACTTTAAAAGTTGAAGTTTGGTTAACATTATTATTGTTAAGCTAAAGTGTCATCCCGTACCATGAACTATATCAGATTGTTCATGCCGCACCCTAGTCTTTCATTATATATATTTCGAGCCATCTACCATTAATTTTTTTTCGTCTAACATTTTTTACAGGTTTCCTACAGGTTACCAGTAATAATATACTGACATGGGGAATTTTTTATTTTTTATTTTTTCGTAGATAGCTGTCCCAAACCCACTAGGAATTTGGGTTTGACAATTTTTGGCGCTGGCGGTCGGTATTCCGACGAATTGATTCTGTGATCCTCTTTTGTAAGATGGGGCAATCACACCCATGACTGATTTGAATCCAAACACTAGTACAGAATTGACAATATAATGATAGCTTTACGCTTCACCTTTTTAATATAGGTGTAGCTGAAAGTAAATAAAAACAGAATAATGGCAATACTGTAAATAAATGCGTAAGAATCCACTACACCTATAGATTGAAGGTGTAGTGAATTCTAAATTAAAAAAATATGCCTACTTTTTGCAACACCCACTTTCCGTGGGAGACGCGGAAAATTATATATTAAAATAATATATAAATTTTCCGAGACACCCGCTCCTCGTAGGTGCCGCTGAAGTTAACAAAATTCAATTATTTTTTATTTTTTTTTATTTTTTAAATCCCCCATCCCAGGCCAATTGTAAAAAAAAAAACAAAAAAAACTATCGCAATAAATTACTGTAATATCTGAAGGTCTGAACCACCCATTATGTCTTCATCCAGATCTAATCTCCAAAACTATCGCCATTTCTTCATCCAGATCCGCCACAACAACCCCCTCCGCCGCCAAACACCAAACGCCGCCTCCACCGTGGACCGCAAAACAGATCTGAAACCATAGAACCACGCTCAGCCGTCGCCCCAGACTCCACCGCCGATGGCCATCCTCACCGACGCAAGCGCCACCTCCACCGCCGCTGCCTCCACCGTGGACCGCAAAACAGATCTGAAACCATAGAACCGCGTTCAGCCGTCGCCCCCGACTCCACCGCCGATGGCCATCCTCGCCGACGCAAACGCCACCTCCACCACCAACAGATCTGAAGCCACAGCCCACGCCGCCAACGTTCAGCCGCCCTTCTTCCGTCGGAGCTGCCTCACTCGCGACCGCCACGTACCGACGCCAAATGCGACCGCCACCACCCTGGAACTGTCGATTTCTCCCCGACGACCGGTAAGTTTATTTATTTATTTTATATTTAATTTATTTCAATTTTTTGTTGAATTATTTCAAAAATATTTTTGTTATTGTGATATTTTAAGAAATTTATTTTGAGTTTTTGTTGATTTATTTCGAATTTTAAAGTTATTGTGATATATGTTATTCACAATGGTATTATACCTAACTAATGCAGGGTTGTTTTCATTTTAGTCTGTCCTGATTTATTGCACTAAGATTATTTTGCAGCACTAATCCTCTTTGATTAATATTAATACCTAACTTTTTTTTGAAAACAATATCAATCGAGATAGATTAAAACAGCTCAGAAATAGAGTCAGGGGGACAGAGTCCCAGTACAACGTGTGAGCCTGTGAAAAGGCTAACGATGCTAAAGTATGTGCTCCAAGATTGACAGACCTTGAAGCCCAGAAAACCGAACAGTGATGAAAAGACGAAATAGTTGCTCTAGAAGCATTAATGTAAAAAGCAACATATGAATAAAGGTGAGTCTGCTCCGCTGTTAATAACCGATGTAGAGTAGAGCAATCAGTGTAAAGATGAACCGCCTGGAGCCCACGCCCTCTGAGCCATGAAAGAACCTCCTTGCAAGCTAATGATTCGGCCATAAGCGGCGAGAAACAGTCCGCGAGAGGGCCACTTACCGCAGCCTGAAACGAACCATCGGCTGAGCATAGAACAGCACCCATCGTGGCCTTCTTGGTTGCGGAATTGTAGCCTGCGTCGAAATAACACATTGATGGTCCATTAGAGATTAATATATATTTATATATATGTTTGTCTGGTCTCAAGTGAATACAAGAAACATGTGTTATATATATGTTGTTTCGGATGGACAGAGAGACGAAGAAACAGATCAGAAGTAAGAATATATATCTTTGGTTGAGAACAAGAAAAGAGGAAGTATATATATTTGTGTTACTTCTGTTAATTAGTATTTTTTTTTAAAGGACTAAAAATATTCCCAAATATCAATGTTAATGCTTGTTTTATAGAAAGAAACACTTCTGGGCTTTAATAGAACAAACAAGTATAAAAGAGGATTCTCATAACTCATAACAAGGCAACAAAATTACTCCAAAATCTGTTAATTAGTACTTCAATCCTTATATTTATCCTCTTGCAAAGTGTATGCAGCTTGGGTTGTAGCTAGATCTGGTTGTTGGTCCATGTTTAAGGGTGGTTTTGTTGCTAATGCTTCTGGCCCTTCTCAATTACGAACTACATTTTGAGGTGTGTTTTGATATTCCTATTTCTAGTTTACTTAATGTTATATATGAATTAACTCTTGCTTTTAAGATTTTAATTCATCTTGATCCCCTTTTGATTCCACAGTGCAATAATACCAAAACTGAGATATGGGCTGATAGCATATCAGTAAAAGCATTCACCACAGAGGAATGGGTATCACATCAAGCTAAGAGTGTTGAGAAGGTAAAATTTATGTGAAAAATCATAGTATAGCTTTTAAATATAAGCAAAATAACAGATTTTAACACTTAGTTAATCCATAATCCATCTTAGCTGCTCCATAATCCGGTTTCAAGTCAAACTTGTAATCTTATAATTATGTTCATTGTTATATGTTATACACATGCTCATTCTAATATCAAAACTGTTGCTTGCTTTAAGTTATACACATATGCTCATTCTTTCCTAGCAACTGTCATGCTAGCTTTTGCTATGGTATAATTCTCACAACAAAAAAAAGCTATTTGTTTCATCTATTTTTCTTATATCTGTATTACATTCTAAAAAGTGAATTTAAATTGTTATGATAATTTTTGATATATTCAAATCAAAATGGAAATTGCATATGATGCTTTACTTGTTTTTTTTCTTCTGATTCATCTTTTTGATGTTATTCCTCTGTTATTTCTTTAGACTAGTTCATTAATCTCTTAGACTAGTTCTTTTAGTCATCTGTCAATTCAATGGTTGAGTATGATGTAAGTTAAATACAACTATGTGTATAGTTAAATTATAAATTATCAATTAACATGCTTTACTAATTTGATTAATTAATATTTTTTTTAGGTATTTGATGAAGCAATAACCTACCCCATGAACGAAATAGATGAAGTTCGAGAATTGTGGGCCCAATATTTTATAGAAGAGTGCTTGCAACTTTATTTGATTTAAACATTAATCTTTATTATTATTAATTTATGTTCATGTTTTGGGTAAAGAATTGTATCCTCTTCATTTTCAACTTTAAATGTTTTGATTATTTTATATTGAGTTAGTATAAGTACATTGTGGTGATTTATTGTGAATTGATAATTTAATTTGTTGTTATTGGTTTGTATATTTTTGTGCTGATTTGGTGGTTTTAGAAAATTCTGCACAAGTTTTTATAAATAAAATTAGTTTTTTTTAAAAAAAATTTTAAAATAATTATTAAAAAATTAATATTTCAAGGGAGCCGCTGAATTGCGGAAACATTTGAATAAAAATAAAATAAAAAAAATAAAACAAGTTTTCGCCTCACCCGTAGTGAGGCGGGTGACACGGAAATAACATATAAAAAATATATATAAATGGTTTCCGCGGCACCCATAGTTCTGAGGGTGCCGCGGAAACCTTTAATTAAAAAAACTAAAAAATAGTTTCCGCGTCACCATTTACGGTGACGCGGAAAATCCCCACTTTCAGAGTCACCAAGATTCGCTACACCTGTAGAGGTGTAGCGGATGCTCTTTTAAAGGTGTAGCAGATTTGTATTTTTGTACTAGTGAAAGCCTCCTGATTTGCCAGCAGAAACAAGTGAAATGTTTTCTCACCACCTGGTGGTTTGTGGACACCACCAAAGTAATCCCTAGATTGAACTTTTCAATTAGCAAATATGGCATGCCAACCATTTCAGCAAGTGAACTTGTTTCTTTCTATGTAGATAAGATTTATCATCATTGCCCACAATTTTTAGGGAATTATTTTTGGAAATAACAGATTAATAAGTAAATACAGAATATATATATATATATATATATATATATATATATATATATATATATATAATAATCCCACTGCAACTAGTACGAAACTAGTACAAAGGATTTAATTTGTGAAGAATTAATCCCACCACATACTTTGTACGAAACCAAGAACATAGGGATATGATTCTTTTTTTCCGGTGAATGAGAGCCTAACAAATTTTAAAATAAAAATCAAGAACAAAAAAAAGAAAAAAGAAAAAATGAAACGGTTGATAAACATGAGGTTTTAACCCAACGAGAAAGAAGAAGGGAAATCCGAGTCTTTTGGTACTCACGCTTTCCTTAAAACCAATTGACCAGCTCCCGAGTGTGCTAGGAGCGTTGTGGCGTCAGCCTCCCAGAGGATAAAACGTATTACGACTTTGATATTCAAGCACTCAAACCCAAAGCCCAGCAAACAAGAACAAAAGCTGAAACGATGTAGGTAGACAATTTTCTCTTTGAAAACAAAGAATGAGAGTAGAGAGAAAATGAAAATGTTTTGAGACTTTTAAACTGGTGTGCAAAACATTCTGCCAACAACAAGCGATTTGTATGGAAGAGAGGAATTAATTATATAATGGCATATTAAATGACACTTAAATCCAACATAAATCTAATTTAAAATTAGATAAAAACATTTGAAACAGTCATACTACTTATCATAATAATATTTGCGGTTACGAAATTAATATATAATTCATTCGTACCGACCACTCAAAACTTGTTTCAAAACACCTCAGTGATCGAGAAATTCGTACTAACCAAAAAAAATTTGAATTGGGACCAAAAATTGCACCTGAGTGGTGCCATTAGCACCGAAAGCATCGATTCGTGCATATAGCACCGACTCATGATTCACATTACACAATACCGAATTGGTGCCAATTTGCCAAAACAAAATTAAGCTTTCCAAGCTTAATCACCTCGTTATGTGCTGCCAGCACATTAACTTCTAAGCTTAATTTGACTCCTCTCAAATATGTTTATTTTGAGAATTAATTTGTCATTCACCTATTACCCATTTTGAGCCGACTCAAATCGGAAGTGAAATTCTACGTCTCACTACAAAGAGTGCAAATTCACTTTGAGCCGACTCAAATCGGAAGTGAACCCCACACGTACATTTGTACGACAAAATAGCCACTCAAAATTGTCATTTTAACTAAAATTTCCAACAATTATATTTGATCTATTTAACTTTGCATTACTTTTAGTCATACACGGGTGCAAATCAAGACCAAACCATAAATCTATAATTAGTTCTACCATTTTAAGTAGGTGAACTTATTACTCTAACAAAGATCAAATTTCGCATTGTTGTTCACATTCTTTTAAGGTAACTCTACTCTAATTTGCTCAATCTTGCATTGGTTAAAAGAACAAAATTAAAGCTACTGTTTGCTGCATATATGCCAACACTACTGTTTGCTGCATATATGCCAATTTACTCTCACAAATTCAGCAACAACA
The DNA here is from genome assembly GCA_002525835.2 of Ipomoea batatas. NCBI lineage: Eukaryota > Viridiplantae > Streptophyta > Magnoliopsida > Solanales > Convolvulaceae > Ipomoea > Ipomoea batatas. Next base: position 16,570,075 of record CM008342.1, on the reverse strand, counting down.
ACCAAGTAGCCAAAGTAGTTAAGGGTCAGGTAGGTATCAAGAATAAAGTTCCACTTGCATTTGTCTATGCCGTAATACATACTACAAACGCAAGTCGTATATACTGACACGTATTTCAGGAAAAAAAAAAGATTTCAAAAATTTGACAAACTCACCGTTTGTGAAGTTCAATGCAAGATTGTGCAAAAAGGCGGCGAGAATTTGTGTGGGTTCTACTCTACATTCTCAGAGAATCGAGCGTTTCAATTAGGGTTACGTAACTGAAAATGAGTAGCGGGGGGTGCAGGGAAGGGTGGCGCTGGTAGAGGCAAGGCGAAAGCCACAAAGTCGGTGTCTCGATCCTCTAAGGTGGGGCTCCAATTCCCGGTCGGCAGGATCGCTCGATTCCTCAAGGCTGGAAAGTACGCCGAGCGTGTTGGTGCCAGAGCTCCGATTTATCTCGCTGCTGTTCTTGAGTATCTCGCTGCTGAGGTGTTGGAATTGGCTGGGAATGCAGCAAGGGACAACAAGAAGAATCGCATAGTACCAAGGCAAATTCAATTGGCTGTGAGGAATGATGAAGAGCTTAGCAAGCTTCTGGGTGATGTGACTATTGCCAATGGGGGTGTTTTGCCCAATATCCATCAAACTTTGCTGCCAAAGAAGGCTGGCTTTGGAAAGGGTGAAATTGACTTTGCTTCTCAGGAGTTTTAGGGTGTTATGCCCCTTGGTAGGGGTTAAGTGAAGGTGAAAATGGAAGTTTATGTATATTAGCTAGCTACTATTGAATGGTTTGAAATCAAGAAATGCAATGAAATTGCAATTTTGGCTCTAAAAAAAAAAATGCAAGATTGTGCAAGGATGGTGCTGTGTGTGTGCATCATTTGAAGATTCCCTAAAGGAATAAGAGGACATTTTTTGTGATGTTTTTACAGAAGTGGAGGAAAAATACTATAGGAGAGAAAAATGTAAGAAACGACTGAGAGCTTTGTAATGGTTTTTTGTGGGGCCCACAAAAAATAAACATTAAAATGAGCCGGTTTTGGTGCGTGTTGTGTGCACCAGACACACATAGTCGAATGCGTAAACTTTTGTAAGGAATGGTATGCCGTTCCATTGATCCTATTTGTAATTGTTTCAGTGATTAAATGAATGAGTTTCTTTATTTTCAAAAAAAAAAAAGAAGAGTAGTAGATATACTAAGCTTCAAAAGACTTTAAAAGTTGTATATTCCCAATTGCATAAGTTTGGTTGACATTATTATTGTTAAGCTAAAGTGTCATCCCGTACCATGAACTATATCAGACTGTTCATGTCGCACCCTAGTCTTTCATTATATATATTTCGAGCCATCTACCATTAATTTTTTTTCGTCTAACATTTTTATAATATACTGACATGGGGAATTTTTTTTTTTTTATTTTTTCGTAGATAGCTGTCCCAAACCCACCAAGAATTTGGGTTTGACAATTTCTGGCGCTGGCGGCCGGTATTCCGGCGAATTGATTCTGTGATCCTCTTTTGTAAGATGGGGCAATCACACCCATGACTGATTTGAATCCAAAGCCTCCTGATTTGCCAGCAGAAACAAGTGAAATGTTGTTCTCACTACCTGGTGGTTTGTGGACACCACCAAAGTAATCCCTAGATTGAACTTTTCAATAAGCAAATATGGCATGCCAACCATTTCTTTCAGCTTTTGCCTGCTAAGATGCTTCTTAGCAGACCCTGGACATCTCCCTTGAAAATGTCGTTGCCAGTCAACTCTGAAAACTTCTGGCCGTGTATTTTCTTTGTTGTTTTCACAACAGGTTCGTCACCAAACACGATATTGATTTCGCCTCCAGTAGGATTAGAAACTTTGACAGACGTGCGGACATTACGACGAGCAGACTCACCCATAAATTTGCTTTTTTTTTTTTTTTTTTTTTCCATTGAGCAAGCAACAATCGATGATTTAGGAGGAGCTTAAGAAGGATGACCAGTTATGTCGTTTCCACTAATGAATTAAATCTGGCTTATTTCATTCGCAGCTTGCTGAACTATATGCACTGATGTTCTATTACTCAAATTGCCATTAGTTCCAGATTCTTAAGCATCATTCTCACTGCCAGCAGAAAATATATTCCTTAGCTTGCTGCCATTCATCTCCTTTAATTTATACCTTGAACAAGGTTTCCGTTTGTTCATACTATGAGCTTCCTCATCAGCGATCTGACCTCCAAAGAGCACCTTACCGACTCTGTGAGAAGGTTGATGAGAAGTACATGAGGCTGAGCGAGAAGCGTTGCCGGAGGCGAAAGAGGAGTCGGATGCCGGTGTCTCGGACTAGGTGAGTAGATTTGCGATGGAAGTGTGCGGCTTCAGAACAGGCGGTGTTCTCTCCGCCATTGCTTTGGTGACTAAGGCTGACCTTATCCCTAAAATTCTACCACTTTCTAAATGACATGGCACATTACATGGCTTTCTTCTTCTTTTTTAAACTTTTTTTTTTTTTGCCTACGTGTTTGGCAAACTTGCTATTTTAGCAAGTTTGCCAAACACTTAAATGGCAGCATTTGTACTATTTCAGCAGCTTTTTGGCAGCAAAAGCTGCCATAAATTATTATTATTTTACTTTTTGATTTTTTTAATTATTTTATTGTTTTTTGAATGCTACTGACTCTATTTTATTGTTATATATATAATATAAAATGAGAGTGGGTCTCATTTTAGAAAGTGAGATAAATTTGCAGGGATGTAGAATAAATAGTAGATAATTTGTAAATTTGATGATGTGGAAGTGAGACCCATTTTAAAAAGTGAGAGAAACTTGCTGGGTTAAGGTTAGCCTAACGACTTGCGGTCTCATGTTGACTTTTTTTTTTTTTAAAGTAATTAAAATTATTGCATGGCTGCCACATCAGCTAAGAAACACATCAATAAGCAAAAATAAGTACCACATAGCTAATAATCTGTACCATGTCATCATAATAACTTGAAAACTTGTAAAAAATGCTAGACTAAAAAAAAAAATAAATGGTTAGTGGCTCGAAATATATGTTATATGAAAGACTAGGGTACGGCATGGACAATCTGAATTCTACAATTATCCTATAATTTAGGGATGAAAAGTGTAATTTTTCCCTTATTATTGTTGTTGTTATAAAATGCTACTTTGAAAAAGAAAATACCCACCACCCGTCCTTTGTAAGATTGCACAAGATATTGTAAGATTCGAAACCTAAATAGAGGGAATAAAAAAGGTATAGTTGGAAATTAAAAAGAAATGAAAAAAAAAATATTCTGCGTGCTTAGCAATCTTACATGGATCTTGGAATAATTGGGAAGATGATGAATTAAGATAGATCAAGTCAATGTACCAAAATTGAAAAAGGTGTAGTGGGAAAAAGACCATTTCAATACTCATTAATGCTCATTAAAGAATTGAAATTGAAGTCAATGGCTCCATGGGACAACATGTATTTGATTATTGCATTTTCTAAGCTTTAGGCAAGCTGCCTTCTTCTTCATCCTTTGCTAGTTTACTACACCGGCTTTTGTAGCTCTTTAAATCTTTAGTTAATAGCTCGTAAGGCATTCTGCTAGAAAATCTAGATAGATAGTATACTCAATTTCAATTATGGCATCATCATCATCTTCTTCTTCATATGCTTTCATATGCAGATTTGAGTTTTAGAGGTGAGACACGAGGATCCTTTTCTGATCATCTCTATGCAGATTTGAGGCGGGCTGGGATTAACACTTTTCGAGATGATGAATCCATTCGGAGAGGCGAGGATATTTCCGTTGAGCTGTCTAAGGCCATAGAGGAGTCAAGGATATCTATCATCGTATTCTCCAAAGACTATGCCGGATCTAGATGGTGTCTAGATGAGCTCGTGAGGATCATGGAATGTAAACAAAAGTTGAACCAAATTGTTTATCCTATATTTTATGATGTTGATCCTTCGGAGGTTCGAAAACAAACTGGCATGTTTGGTGATGCATTGACCCTACATAAAGAACGATTTGAGGATCAAAAAGTTAATGAGTGGAAAGTTGCACTCACTGCAGCTGCTAATTTGTCTGGATGGGATTTACAAACCGTGAAAAATCGGTAATCCTAACTCTCTTAAATTTTCTTCTATTTTTGGATATTTGTCACAATCTAACACACTTACTCATATAGTAAATTCATATTTATGGTAATTTTTTAAATAAAAAATTTAAAAATAATTGGAGAAGAATATGCATCTGCTTTTAATTAATTTTTGCTTGTAGGTTCTGAGCATAAATCTGTATTTGAAAATCGAATTTTCTGTAGAGTTTTAATTTGTATCCATGCATCAGTAATGAGCTGTTTTCTTGTATTGATAGTGTTCTATATTTTAAAGATGGAAATTTCTTTCATACTTTTAGCCTATAAGTATGCGTGAATTATACTCACATCTTAATTTTGTGCTTATTCCTTTTTTTTTTTTTTATATGTGCCATAAATTTAAAATGTGACCAGGTATGAGTCAAAGTTCATTGAGGCAATTACTAAAGATGTGCTAGGGGTGCTGAATTTTGTGCCTATGAATGTTGCAAAGCATCCTGTTGGAATTAATTCTCGTGTTCAAGATATACTTGATTTATTGCAAACTCAAACAAATGATAGTGTTCGAATGATTGGAATTTTTGGCATGGGTGGTGTGGGAAAATCAACCCTTGCTAAGGCCATATACAATCATTTGATCATGAGTTGTCACGAGTTTGAAGGTAGTTGCTTTGTTGCAAATATTAGACAAGAAGTTTCTAATAAGGGGCACGAAGGCCTAGTTGGTTTACAAGAAATGCTTCTTCGCAAAACACTCAAGAGAAAGATGTTTGAAATTGATAACGTTGATGAAGGAATAAGTTTAATCAAAAGAACATTGCAATCAAAAAAGGTTCTTATTGTTCTTGATGACATAGACCACATAACTCAACTAGAATCATTAGCAGGACAACGGAATTGGTTTGGTTCAGGTAGTACAATTATACTAACAACTAGAGATGTTCACCTGTTGAATGACCTTGGAACACAAGAGAAGTACATGGTTAAAACATTAAGCATTGAAGATTCGTTGCAACTCTTATGTTGGCATGCTTTTGGAGTTCCTGTACCATTAGAGGAGTATAATGAATTATCCAAAAGGATTGCAAGTTATAGTGGCGGACTTCCATTAGCACTTACAATTATAGGTTCTCATTTGCGTGGAAGATCTGCGCAAGAGTGGTTCAAAGATGCTGATAAGTTAAGAAGTAATCCTCATGAAGATGTTCAAAAAATGCTTAAAATAAGTTATGATGCACTTGATGATGATACTAAGAACATCTTTCTTGATATTGCTTGTTTTTTTGTTGGGCATGACAAAAAGGACACTGCTATGATATTGAAAGCTTGTGGTTTTCATGCTGAAAGTGGAATAAGAAGTTTGATAGAAAGATGTTTGTTAGCAATACATGGTGGTGGAGAATCTGATAGGCTTGAGATGCATGATTTAGTACGGGATATGGGAAGAGAAATTGTTCGAAAGGAATCTCCAAAACATCCTGGCCAACGAAGTAGATTGATTGAGCCAAATGATGTCTTTGATGTTCTTGAAGGCAACAAGGTAAACCATTTCTTTTCTATTTGAGTCATTCATCTAGTTAATTCATTTGCTAGTAATATTTAGTTTTATTAAAGTATTAAAGATTTTAGAATATCTAAAATATTGCAATATAAAATTCTTTATTTTAGGGCACGGAAGCAATTGAAGGGGTGCTTGTAAATTCAGACGTCCTAAAGAATGTGGTTTTGAATACCAAAATATTCACAAGGATGGTAAATGTAAGAATACTTATAATGGATGGTGTGCTTCTTAAAGGATCTTTTAAATATTTGCCCAATACGCTTAGGCTATTTAGATTGCATAACTGTCAATTGAGCCGCATATCATCTGATTTTCGCTTTGAGAAACTTGCTGAGTTAGACTTGGAAGGTAGCAATATCGAAGAATTTCAACCCAACATGCAGGTTAGTATGCCTAATGTTTCTTTTAACGTTACATATTTCCTAAGAACTTTGACTAGAAAAATAGAAAAACTGATTAAATCTTCTACAACTGTATTTCACCAGCATTTTAGGTGCTTGAAGATCTTAAAGTTTGATAGGTGTAAACAACTTAAGAAAATGCCGGACTTCACTGGGGCAGAGAATCTCAAGACATTATCATTCAAATATTGTTCGAATTTGGTAAAGGTGCACCCATCAATTGGAGTTTTGGAAAAACTTGTTA
>CM008342.1:16551275-16563611 GCA_002525835.2 Ipomoea batatas | reverse complement strand
TTGAAGATCTTAAAGTTTGATAGGTGTAAACAACTTAAGAAAATGCCGAACTTCACCGGGGCAGAGAATCTCAAGACATTATCATTCAAATCTTGTTTGAATTTGGTAAAGGTGCACCCATCAATTGGAGTTTTGGAAAAACTTGTTAAGCTAGATCTCATGGAATGCATGAAAGTGAAGGAGCTTCCAAATAACATTTGCAATTTAAAATCACTCGAGATTTTAAGTTTGCGCGGTTGCGAAAAGCTGAAGGAGCTTCCAATTGAGTTGGGAAAATTAGAGCAACTAATAGAATTAGATGCTTATGGAACTGCAGTCTCACATATACCCTTTTCTTTGGGATGTTTGAGAAATCTACAGACACTCTACATGTGGTCACACAACAAGGGGTTAGTACAATCAAAATCAAAACCTCAACTTCTTCAACTTTTCTCAAGAAGAAATCCTAGTGATCCGGGTGGTTTTGTTCCACCTTCATTTGTGAATTTATGCTCCTTGAAACATCTAATTGTGTCTTACAACTATCTGGGTGAGGTAGATCTTGGGACCTCTCTTGGGAATCTAAGCTCATTGGAAAATTTAGATTTATCAGGAAGATGTTATCTTCAAAGCTTACCTTTCGGCCTTTCTCATCTTTCCAATTTGAAAAGGCTCTATTTGAACAATTGGCGAAATCTTAAAGCACTTCAAGACCTTCCTCCAAATTTGAATCTACTCTCTGCAGAAAATTGTGTGTCATTGGAAAAAATAACAGATATATCAAACTTGAAACAACTTAGAGAGTTAAACTTTGAGAATTGCAAAAGTTTGGTTGAGCTTCCAGGGGTGGGGAGTCTTGAATTCTTACAATGTCTTGCAATAGCAAACTGCAGTGCTTTGAGTATTCCTTCAATTGAAAATTGGTACCAGGTTTGTTATATATATGTTATGTTCCCTCCCCTGATCCATCTCTATCATTTTAATTGGTATTAATTGGTATATTGTAATCCTTATTAATGTAGGCACGTTGTGAAGGTGATAATCTCAAGATTTGGGTTCAAGTCATCAGATATGTAAGTTTCAGTATTCCAACACTTTTGAGGCATGATCATGAACTCCTTGATAGTGTTAGCATATCTCTTTGATGCTAAAATCTCGTATGACACTGTCTCTCACAGAAACGGGTCAAGTTTTTCATATGCATTACATTTTTCCCTCATAAGTATTACAATGCAAGATTTTGATAAGTAACATACTTTTTAGAGTTAATGTCATATGGCTTCTCCAATTATTGTGATTTTTCCACGTTTAGTCCTAAACATTCAGATTGACCATGCTTGTTTCTTCGACTTTCAAATTGTTACCATCCGCGGTCCAAATTAACCACCCTTAGTCCTTCAAGTTTTAAAATTTAACTAGTTGTGGTTCTCCTGGAATGACCATGACGGGTTAAAATTTGATAGTTGAAGGACCATATCATGAGTGGTTAACTTGGACCACGGATGGTTACAATTTAAAAGTCTAATAAGGACCATGAATGATCAATTTGAAAGTTTAGGATTAATCTTGGTGTAACTATTATACTAGGAGGATCCCAAATTGTATTAGCTCTAACTTTTCAACTCCTAATATTACATTTTGATTTAAAAGTATTTCATTTTTCATCAACAATGTCGTTTCATTTTCTTTATAAGTAACAATCGATCAATTTATCCATGCTGAGAATTACATTACTTTTCATGAGTAACTCTAATCAACCTCTAACGCTCTAAGTATTACATTTTGATTTAAAAAGTATCAAATTTTTCCTCAGAAGTATTATGTATTATATTTTCTAGCATAAGCCATATTGAACCGACCCGTCTCACACGAGACTCACCCTCTTTGATTATATTGTAGGTAAGTTCTGTAAGTTGCAGAATTCCAACACATTCGAGGCAGTATGGGTTTGAAATGTTGTTCCCACTATTGAACGATGATCACATTAATGGAGTTGGTGTTAGTGTGAGAAACAAAAGCAGTGGGGCTTGGATTGTAAAGGAACCTCCTCAAACTCAATATATTGGGATCAAAGAATATGAGGAAATTGAATTTGAGATCCCTACAATGATTGAACAAGTAATGGAGGTGTATGCACATTTCCATGGTGTGCAGAAGATACTTTGTGTAGTTGAAATACATAGAAACAGAGATGGAGAAGTGAGGTTCTTCCCATCCAACAGGGGATGGATTGCTGCTGCATCTTTACCCACTCACCATCTTCAATTACGCCTGTTAGAGTAGATAGGAATACTATAGTTATACTACATTACATATCGGCTACTAATTGAGAGACCAAAAATGTGATTTCTCCTATTATTTAGTACTCTCTTTGTTTTTATTTGTCTGGTTCAATTAACATTGATACTTTCAAATCCTAGCCTTAATTTGGCTAAGAAACATATATAGTTTTATCTTGTTGTTTGAAGTGTCGGGGGATAACACTCCACCTAGTAATTGCATGATGTACAGTTGGACCATGCGCTGCATGGCTTCATTAGTCGAATGCTCTGTTAGTTTTGTAGACATGCCAAGATCAAATGAGAGATGTTGGGAATTGAATTACTGATGAGCCTAACGTCAACGAGGTGATGACATATGTCACATTACTCATCATTTGTCGGCATTTGGAAACCTCGTCACTCATGCCTTCAAGGTGGGCAGTCCTAATTAATAAGATCGAGAATCTCCCAATCTTGCAATGGGATGGCGACTTCCCCAAATGGAAGTTGGAAACAATGGGCCTCTAGGCACCATCTCTCCACCATGCAGTGATCAAAGGCCCGTATCATTTCCCATCTAGACAATCCATTAAAGTCTGCTGGTTAATTGAATATAAGTCACAACCCGTCTATCGTCAAATTCTTGCACCTAAATCCTCAAATCCTCCTCTCAAAAAAAATCTTCAAATTCTTTTAGGGAATTGAATCTTCCACCGATGAACACACACTGCACCATCCTTGCATTCAACCACTTCACCAACATTTGAGACACATAAATTAATCACAGCTAAACAAACCATCCACTCAAGTCTCCTTTCTTCATCATTGCCACCATCACCATGTGGCAGGATGCCATTGCGTTGAGTTTCAAGTCTCCTTTCTTCCACTGGCTTTGAGGGTCAAAGCTTTAACACTTATATATTATAAATACTTATAGTCAAAGGCCAAATATATAATATTTGGACCATTTAAATTATACAATTAACAAGTTCATCAATTTCTAACACATTATTTGGCCGAATTATACACGACCCCCGTCAATACAATGGGCTTCAAAATTTTTAACACAAGGTCTTGGATTATTACAATATTTTTATTTTTTATTTTTGAAAAAACGATTAGTACAATTTCATATATGCAGGCATGCAACTCTATGCAAATTCTTTTATGAAGTCTTCAATTAATGCACACACACAGCACCATCCATGCACAAATCTTGTACTAAACTTCACAAATGGTGAGTTTGTCAAATTTTCAATTTTCTTTCGTCTGAAGCACATATCAGTACATATGACTTACATTTCTCGTATTTGTTAGGACATACGACAAACCCAAGGGTTCAAAACCAGATGGCTCCGGTTCCATCACTGTAGGAGCTTCAGACTGCAACTTCCAAGAATAATGGTATCAGCCAAATCTCCAGAACCAAAAATAATGATAAAATAAGCATGCAATGCAAGCCCCATTGTTGAAAACCCCCAAAAATGAAATAAAAAGTTAAAAGCTGTATCAATGATCAAATTAAAGTGGGAATATAATCATCATATTCCGGGAGGAAAGCAGATTAAAGCAAAAAAAAAAAAAAATGCAAACCTGTACTTGTTGGGTATGTTAGTAGTTATGCTATCTGATCTCTGGAATCTGATTCCTTAATCTATTTTCATTTATTATGAAACACTAAATTTGATTATCCAAAATTGGTCAAATCAACTGAAAAAGTCTAATAATCAAACATTTTTCAAACACTCCTTTGCTATAAAATTCTTGCACCTAAATTTTCAAATTCTTCCCTCAAAAGAAAAATGAAAAAAATATCCTCAAATTCTTTTAGGAATCTTCAATTTATGCACACACAGAGCATCATCCTTGCACAAATCTTGCATTGAATTTCACAGGCAGTGAGTTTGTTAAATTCTAAAATCTTTTTTTTTGCCTGAAACTCATTAATATATACGAATTCGTTTCTCGTATTTATTACGAATTTAGGACATAGGACAAAAGCAAGTGCAACTTTATTCTTGATACCTCCCTGACCTTTGACAACTTTGGCTACTTGGCTGTTGTTGCTGCATTTGTTAGAGTAGATTGGCATGCAGCAAACAATAGTGTTGCTTAGCTTGGCTGCATGGATAATCCCTACCAATATGTTTTGCCCTGCAATGAATAATAAGATGAGGAAGACGGCCGTAGCAAGAAGATGAGGAAGACAACGATGGAGAAGAAGATGAGAAAGACGGCTATAGCAAAGAAGATGCAGAAGACTGTGAGTCTCGTGAGACCTTTCGTAAATGCACAGAAGCTACTACATGAATTCACATATGGTAGATTGTGTGCATTTAAGGGGGGTGAATTGCACACAATCTACTCTGTGTGTAGTAGCTTTTGTGCATTTATGTAGGGTCTCAAGGACTCATGGGAAGAAGTGGTCTCATTTGGTTATTTCTCTTTCTCTCTCTCTCTCTCTCTCTCTCTCTCTATATATATATATATATATATATATATATATATATATATAATTTATAAAATTTGATTTATTTGACCAAAAATGACATGTGAGGATCTAATTGTACCTTTTAAAAATTTAAGGGCCTAATTGACTTTTAAAGTAAAGTTTTAGGTGCCTACCTCCTTTTTCCCTATATAAATGTACTTGTCATAAAAAATTATATGCATGTGGTTCAATTTGTTTGGGTATTGTTCAACTAGTGGGCACAGTGGACATGGTCAATGTCTTTAGCCTGGGTTGAAAATGAAGATATTATAAGAAAGGGGAAAAAACATTATATAAGATTGAGATAAATTAATCCATTCCTATATTAAAAATTTAGGGGGAAATGATGATAAATAATGTCAGAACAACACAAGGATAAAAGCAGTTCTCCACTTAATTTCTGAAATCTTGTTTTCAAAATTTTTATATTCAATTTTTTTATTATACAAAATTTCCTATTAAAAATAAATTTAATATAAAAATGGACTGGAGTTAAATTGGTAAAGTAGTTGGGTGCAAGATTTGGGCAAGGATGGTGCACTGTGTCCTAGGAAAAATTAACTTGCTTGCACTAGGAAAATAATCAGTATGAGTCATTTTACTCAATAAGGTTTGCCGAAAAGAAGTGTAGCTTACTATCACGCTACACTCTTAATCTCGAAGTAAAGTAGTTATTGACGTAGATGCTGACGTGTGAAGATAAACACTGAAGCTATTGTTAGTTGGCGAAAAGAAGTGTAGTTTACTATCAAGTTACACTCTTAATCCCGAAGTAAAATATTCATTGACATAGATAAGGAGGTGGCGAGAATGACCTGAAACCTACTATCGGTTGTCGAAAAAAGTGTAATTTACTATCAAGTTACACTCTTAGTCTCGAAATAAAATATTCATTATTGGATATTGACTGTATACGCACATTGAAGAAAAGCTTGATAGTAACCAAACCAACAATTGAAGAAGAATGAGGAATCGCCAATTACACAAGCATTATCCATGGTCACCCTACACATGTTTCAATACAAGATGTCAAGAACAACACTACCCAACTGTAGTTATTGGCACTTTGCAAATCTCTAATGTAGTATAAGAAATTAAAATAGCCTCACAATGTTGTTCGATGTGTCTCGGAATAACATTTCACTTACCTGCTAGTAATTGCATGATACGTAACCGAGTCATGCAATCTATATCTTCACCATCTGAATGCTTTGCCATGGTCGCAAATTTTGTAGACATGTCACGATCAAACAAGTGGTGTAAAAAATTGACTTATCGTCTATTCCTCATAAAATTTACCCATTTCAATCAAAAACTAACATACCAATAAATGCACACTGAACAACTTCAATTTTTATGCTAAAGGCATGAATCCTCGACCAATATGGTGGATCAGGTTGGTAATGACACAATGTGCAACTAGGCTATACAATCTAAAGAGCACCACCATTTGTGATTTTTTTTTCTTTTGTTTTTTGTGGGGTGAAGCATGAGGTGGAGGAAAGAACCTATAGGAGAGAAAAATTTGATGAGCTGTTGCAAGCACTGTTGCAAAAATCAGCCAACGCCTAGGCCGAGGTGAATTACCTCCTAGGTGGCCGCCTAGGCGCCCAACTCAGCCGACTCGACCGAATTGGCGGCAAACTAGACAATCAAAATTCGGCCAAGTCGGCCTAGCTAATTTTTTAAATTATATATATATATATATATATATATATACACACACACACACACACCGACACACGTGCATTGTTTTATTTTATTTTATTGTTAGTCGCCTAGGCGCTAGGCGCTACTCTACCGCCCCAACTAACATCTAGCGCCTACTGCAACCATGCTTGCAAGTTTTTTTTTTTTTGGTGTGTGTGGGGTTCACTAAAAAAATTTAAAACAGCCCTGGTGCACGTTGTGTGCACTAGATGTGGCCACTAGGGGTGTAAACCTTTTATTTTTACCACTCTGTTTCTTTCTTCTTCTTTTTTTTTTTTCCCTTCACACCTGAAAAAACTTGCCAAAAAAGAAAAATGAGATTGCTCTAACATATTATTGTAACCACATTAGGTCATTATCATCATCACCCATTGACAACATTTTCTTCACGTTTTTCCCATTCTATCAAATAATGCACATGCCTAATGCTCTAGTCTGTGCCCTTTTTTCCTCTTCCATCAATCTTGTGCAAGCCTACTTTGGTGTAGAACTTGGGCAGCAACGGGTGCTTGAATTTTCGAAACTGATGGAGAACTCTGTTCGGAAAGTGCCACTCCACTACCTCATACATAATCAGAGGAGACTTTGTCATCCAGACGTGCTCTCTTGATTTGCAATAATCTGGTAACTTATCCAATTCGTTTTCATATATCCTCTAAACTGCACTAGAAAATGTAATTGAAAGACCATATAAGATACATTAAATGATGATTCGCCAATTTTAGTACACTGTGTATAAGAATATAAGTATCTTAGTACAGACAGGAGTGTCTTTTTTCATATTGTCAAGTTGATCTTTATATGTTTTTAAGGCATGACTGTGAACATAACTTTTAGTACACTTCCTAAAAACTTCCTAATAAGTAGTGGTTAGTGTGGCTCAACTGTTGGTGCACTGGCTTTGCCTTAAACATGATGCAAAAATTAAGTGTGATTGTACTAGTGACTAATAATTTCACCTAGAAGAAAATAAAAACATAAATATAAAAGAAATAATTGAATAAAGAATATTAAACTAGAAAAAATATTTGTATAGATGACTTTGAAAATTACAAATGGTACGGTAGAAACTATAAATACCAGCTGCTATTTCTAGTTTCATATATCACTCATACAATATATTCTTTTTAGTTTAATATTATTTACATCTTTATTGTTTGTTTTAAATTTTATGTTCTTGCCTTTTTAACGGGTTGTACCTAATTGCAAGGTATTTACTAATTTTTAACATATGATCTTGGTTTAGTATCATTTTGAAATAAATTACTGAACATATATACCTGCAGACAACTCGAAATCAATCTAATTAGGTCTTGATGGAGAGAGAATATGTACAACTCCCAAACCCACAATTGAAGAAGAATGAGGAACCGCCAATTAGACAAGCATTATCCATGGTCACTCATCACATGCTTCGATACAAGAAGGTAAGAACAACACTAATAAGGAACATAGTCTTGCATTGTTGTTCAACATGCTAGGGAATAACACTCCACCTAGTAATTTGCATGATACGCAACCGAGTCGTGCGTTCTATGTAGTCAAGTCAAGCATTTCGTGTTTTACATTTTGTCTAAGTTATTGGAGAACTTGGAAAAAGATCAAGTCAAGCATTTCGGGTTCGAATATTCGAGTCGAATAAAATATATTCAAATAATGTAGTCAAATCGAATACGAATAAAATTTGAGATTTGAATATTTAATGAATACGAATAGTCTTCAATATAGTCGAATTCGAATTGAATAGCAAAATATTTGACTCAATTCAATTTGTTTGGACCCCTAATTTAAGGCAAGTGAAAGTGTATGTGTAGAATCTTTCGTTTTGTCACACTAGTGGAGTGAAATTTAATCTAATGTATTATATATTTGACTACTTTGCAATTCCCTCATGTTGTTGAATTGAATCTCAAACTGACTGGGAAACCTAGACCGCAATGCATAGACTATGTGCGAATCCAGGATCAAATGAGAAGTGCAGACAACGTGCGAATCCAGGATCAAATGATGAGAAGTGCAGACAACGGCTTGTTAGGGAACTTGCTCAAGACTTCAAGACTGATATTTGCTTCATTGTGAAATGAGCATGTATGATGAACTTCTGTAATCTTTATTGCTTCATATGCTTCAAACTTCTTACACGCATTAATATGACTGACTTTCGGCATTTGATGCTCATAATTGCTTTTGATTCCAGGAAGATGTTGTTAAGCCTTTACTTGAAGTTACAAGGGACAACTCTACTTCAAATACGCAATCAGGCCATGCGTCGCACGTCTTCATGAGTTGAATGTTCTGTTTGTAGTGTTGGGTTCTGTAGACATATTAGAATCAAATGAGATTTGCTGAAAATTGAGTTAGATGTTTTCTCTGCATTTTCCTGGAAGGATTTGAAGCTCCAAACCCAATTGGAGGATACGAAACCCCCTTTCCCACATTACTATTACTAATCTGCCCTTTGGGAAGAATGAGTAAACTTTTAAAGTTTAAGTTCTTGATCTGTTAGCCGGAATAGCCCGTCGGGAGCTCTATTCTCAGTTTGCCGTTCAGCGTCGTCTATGAATCAAAGATTTCCAATCTCTCCCTGGAATTTACATCCGCTTCCAGATTAGTTACTTGGTTTTGAGCCTAGACCAACCTGTGTAACCCGTTCATTTCACACATTGCACCATCCTTGCCCAAATCTTGCACCCAACCACTTCACCATTTTAACTCCAATTTATCATTCAACACACACAAATTAATCACAAGTGACAAACAATCATTCACCAAATCTTTCAGAAAAGTCCAAACAAACGAAAAACTCTGTCTGGTAAGTTTCACGTACTCTACTACCTCGTACATAATCAGAGGAGATTTTGTCATCCAGACGTGCTATCCTGATTTGTAATAATCTAGAAACTCATCCAACTCGTTTTCATATAGCCTCCATTTAAACTGCACTTGGAAATGCAATTGAAAAACTAACGTACCCATACATTAAGGGTGTGTTTAGAAACCAAGAAAAATGACTTCCGGAAAATGTTTACTGGAAATTGAGTCATTTTCCAAAAAACATTTTCATTTTCAGTGTTTGATTGTATTCTAGAAAGCTATCTTTATGTGTTTGGTTCATTTTGTAGAAAATGAGCAAAATTGTAACTTTCAACTTCTATTTTCAAGTTTTCACAAAAGGTAACACTACAATAGTACAATATATACAAATCATTTCATCATTCATTCTACATATACATATAATAAAACTTCTCCCCCTTTTCTCTCTCTCTCTCTTAAACTTCTCTGTCAATGTCTCTTTTTCTTCTTCTATTAACCCCTTTGATCTGACTATTACCCACTTGTGTTTGATTAGAATTGCACAAATTTTTGATTATTTTACAAACAAAAGCAGAGAATTTTGGGAAGATTTCACCATGTGGCGGGATGCCATTTCCTCAACGGCAGCATAGCCTTCGCCTCCATTTCCACCTCAGCTTTCTCCAATCCATCTCTTGCCATCCTACTTAATTATGCTATGCGTAACCCTCACTTGCATTAATCAAACAAAAATTTCTTGAATTGGATTAATTAATAATGTTCAGAATCATAATAATGCTTCCATAATCAATGAACGATTATGCCAAATTTATTTTGTTTTAACTTACCAAGTGTTCTAGCTTTGATGCTAAAGGCATGAATCCTCGTTTGATCATTATCATTACGAAGGTGGACTGGTGGATGACCGGGTAACTAATACAAAAACAAAATACTTTGTCTCTAGTTTAATATTATTTACTTTTTTATTGTATTAGTTTTTGAAATTTTTTTTTAGTGGTGCCTATTCAACCATATTTAATTTTTAACACAAGTTCTTGAATTTGTACAATTTCATATATGCACCACCAATTAATTTGATGAGCATTACCCATGCATAGTTTCCTTGTGCACGCTTCGATACAAGAAGGCAATTCAAGAACAACCTAACACTGCCCCAACACGAGTATTACCCATGTAGTCAAATAGAAAAACTTCAGGGGTAATCCATGAGATTGAAGATAGGGATAATTTTGGCTTTTAGAAGAAGTTGAAAAAGCTAATTGCCCCATTCAGCTATTCCAACAAGCTCTTCCGATCCACTGAACACTAATGTCAACCAAAATTGATCAAATCAGCTAGTAAATAGCTTATCAGCTATAAATTTATTGTAACTAAATTTTCAAATTTTTCTTTCAAAAAAAAAGAAACACAAAAAATGTCCTCAAATTCATTTAAGAAATGTTCAATTGATGCACACGCACAACACTATTCTTGCACTCCAAATTGCCATGCTTTGTATATTGTTTCGAGTATGAAAGAAGATATAGCCTTTGTGATACTTTATGGTGTGACAATCATTCATCTGTGCAATTTACTTATAGCTCGTTGGAGACCAAATAAGATTTTGATATTAGTAAGTGTCGTTGCATGAGAAAACCAATAAATAAAACAAATTAATTGAAAATAAAATTTCCAAATTTGAATTGATTTCATTATTGCATTGATTTATATTATTTTAAATGCCATTTGAGATTTTTTTATATTCCATGTGTATTACCTTTTTGGATCAAATATTTAAAAGTAATTTTGGATTTAGTCAGTTTAATAATTTTCAAATTCTTCTTTTACAAAAACACAAAAAATATCCACAAATTTTTTTTTTTGGGAATCTTCAATTGATGCACACACTTAGCACCATCCTTGCACAAATCTTGCATTGAACTACATACACACGGTGAGTTTGTCAAATTTATCAAATTTTTGTTTGCCTAAAACACATGTCAGTATATACGACTTGTGTTTCTCCCAACATCCGACAAAAGCAAGTGGAACTTTATTCTTGATACCTCTCGGACCCTTGTGAGAGTAGATTGGCATATATGCAGCAAACAGGAGTGTCGCTTAGCTTGATACCGCTCATTCTATTTTTCTCAGACTCAAAACCCTCTTGTCCTTCCCCATAGATTATAGACTGAAGCTATTGAGTGTGACCTGTAATCCTGGCCCGTCCTGATCCAGAAACCTGTGGTGTGGGAATAGAACTCACCTGAACGGGAAGTACGTACAGAATGAGTTGTAGGTTACTTAAGTACTGTGAAACCATACATTATGGAGGCATCTGATACGAGAAGCTGCGAGACTACAAAGCCAACCATAGAAGACAAAGAAGTGGACATGGCTTCGTTTGGACCGCAACACTCAACGGTACTGGTCGTATCTTTGTACTGGGCTCTAAGCTCTGATTTTGTGGGTCTACATCACATCACCAACTTCGTTTACCGAAATTGTTCTTCTTAACACCAATTGTTGAGATATTTGCACATGATGAGAATTAAATCTGATGCTCTATGCACTCAGAAAGGTTGTAATACCTGGATTTGGAATAGACTGCTGCTGACTGCTGAAGTTGTGTTTCTTCATCCTGCTAGCGAATTGAAGCTTGAAGAAGTGCAGAGACATCGTGGTTTTATGATTGTAAGATATATATAGAATCCTGTGGGCGTTTCTACCATTAAAGGACGCCACATTCAAAGGGCTGCGCAAAGGAATCTCAAACGAAAAGCCGTGAAACCATCCGATTAATGCCTTTGTCATTAATACTCTTTGGAAATACAATGTATGATTTATATCTCTGTTGCATTATTAATTATTTACACCATAAATGCGGGAGGCTGTTTAAGATACCAAAGACGGCTAGAAGATTTTGGAATTTGTAAACAACCTGCCGTATCCCAGCGTAGATGTACAACAGTGTATAGAACTCTATTTCTCTACTACTACTAAGCCACCACGTTTTGTTTAGGTGGGTTTTTTTGGCTATAACGTGGTTCCCTAGGCGTGTGGCTTTTTTTATATAGTAATAAGATAAGATGATATGATAAT
>CM008342.1:16530980-16549458 GCA_002525835.2 Ipomoea batatas | reverse complement strand
ACCCTGAGATGTCTGCAGATGGATTGACGAAATCTAGACAAATCATGTAATTAAATAAACTGACTTATAGAGCCAAAGGGTATTTACGGTAAATCAACCCCTCATAAACAATGGATTATATTTGGAATCATATCCCGCAAGAATTAAGGTACCGTAAGTATGGTAGGAGTATTCTATGTTTTTGTCAGTGCTTAGCCCTACCATAGACGAATTCGCACATAGGCGAGAAGACATGGATTCGATCGAAAACGACATGGAGGCAACTAACTCAAGTTAATAACTCTAACAAATCAGCACCACGGTAGAACAGAACGTGAGGCAAATTGATTGTAATGTCTTTAATGCACAATGTTTGGGAAATTGTACAAAGTAGGTGTTATTTGTACAAAGTACGATTGTACTTACCTCATTAATAGTCTAAAAGGTTGAAAAGTCAAAAGGATAAATTGGAAAATGTTGAATAATAGTTATGTTCAATATTAGAGATAAGACACTATTTTGGGACAAACTAAAAAGGAAAGTAAAACATGTAAAATGGGACGGATGGAGTAATATATACAGATCATTTCATCATTCATTCTGCATACAAAACTTCTCCTCCTCTCCCTCTCAAACTTCTCTGTCAAGGTCTCTTTTTCTTCTTCTATTGACCCTCTTGACCTGACTACCGAGTATTACCCACTTGCGTTGATTAGAATTGCACAAACTTTTTTTTTTTTTCGGTCATTGTTCACCTTCCTTTTAAGTAATTAATTATACTCTAGCATATCACTTGCATTACTTTTAGTCTTGTAGGGGTACAAGAAACAAACACTAGATTTATAAGGATTTTTACTATTTCAAGCTAGTAAACTTGTTTCTTTCTATGCAGACTGGATTTATCATCATTTCCCACATTCTTTTTAGGTAATTATATTTGATCTATTTAATTTTATATTACTTTTAGCCATAGACTGGTGCATATCAAGACCAAACCATAAATTTTTTTCTACCATTTTAAGCATGTGAACTCATTACTCCAAGGAATTAGAAGATCAAATTTCTCATTGTTGTTCGCATTTCTTTAAGGTGACTCTACTCTATTTCGCTCATTCTTGAATTGGTGAAGACCACAAAAACTAGTGATTTATACCATTTTAGTAAGTGCAGTATCTATTAATTTGTTTTGTCACAATAGTGGAAAGAAATTTAATCTAATGAGTTATATACTTGACTACTTTGAATGTAAAACTACATATATGATCTTAGATATTATTACCGAAATGGTCCCTCGACTATTGCGAAATTATCAATTTGGTCATTGACAATTTTCCGTGCCCAATTAAGTCACTCACCTTTGAAAATTTTAACCAATTTGGTCCTCCATTTATTTTTCTGTTAAACATCCGTTAAAATTGGGACCAAATTGGTAATTTTACTATAGTCAAGGGACCATTTCAGTGAAAATTTTACCATGGTGATGTGATATAGACTTACAATATCAAAGCTTAGGCTATCTTCACTCATGCAATTTTCTTACTTTCAAAATGTCATATCACTAAATCTACAGTTATCCACTATTCAATTTACGTACCATGCAATTCTCTCGATCTCATTTTTCAAAAATGTATCTCTGGTTAGCTTCTTTGTCCCTCAACTTCTTGCATCAGATGCCTCCGTAATGTATGGTTCCACAGTAATTCACCAACCTACAACTCATTCCGTACGTACTTCCCATGAATTCCCAGCTTCAGCTCATGCTACCATGCACACCACAAGCTTCTGGATTAGGCCGGGATTACAAGTCACCCTCAACACCTTCAGTCTACATTTTATGGGGCACGACAAGCGCGTGTTCAGTCTGAGGAAAATAAGAATGAGAGGTATAAGGCTAAGTAAACACTACTGTTTGCTGCATGCCAATCTACTCTCACAAATGCAGCAACAACAACGTAACCAAGTAGCCAAAGTGGTCAACGATTCAGGAAGGTATCGAGAATAAAGTTCCAATTGCGTTTGTCATGCTGTAATACATACAATAAACGCAAGTTGTATGTACTGACATGTGTGTTTGAGGCGAAACAAAAATTTCTGAAATTTGACAAACTCACCGTCTATAAAGTTCAATGCAAGATGGAATGGTACTGAGTGTATGCAAATGAGAAAGTGACGAACCATAGCTGATGGATTATATATATATATATTCCCAAACGACGCCCTTCTATATACATAAAAACTTTGGGTTTCGGGTGGGTTCGGATATGGAATATCCAAACCCTACCCGAATCCCATAAACTTTCTTAAAAAGCAGTGCGGGTCGCGTATCCGAGTTCGGATTCGGATTTCACTCTGTTATGCTGTTGCGGGTTCGGGTTCGGGCGGGTTATTCGGGTGGGACAGGTTTTGCACAGTCCTAGCTGCATATATGCCAATCTACTCTCACAAATGCAGCAACAATAGCCAAGTAGCCAAAGTGGTCAAGGGTTTGGGAGGTATCAAGAATAAAGTTCCACTTGCGTTTGTCTGATCTATGCCATATATGAGAAACACAAGTCGTATATACTGAGATGTATTTCAGGCAAAAAAAAAAAAGATTTCAAAAATTTGACAAACTCCCTATTTGTGAAGTTCAATGCAATATTTTTGCAAGGATGATGCTGTGTGTGTATCAGTTAAAGATTCCCTAACAGAATTTGGAACATTTTTTGGGTTGTTTTGAAAGAAGAATTTGAAATTTTAAGTGCAAGAATTTTATAGCAAAGGAATGTGAAAAATGCCTGATTAGTCAATTTTAAGTATTAATTAATTCTCAAGTCCCTATAGTTGCTGGTCTAATCTGCATTTTAAATAATAGAACAAGACTCTTGATTTCAAAAAATAAGAATTGAAGATGGGATTTAGGACCTATCACATCATAACTCGAAATCACTATCTGAACTCGATTGAACTCTAATCAAATCTGAGGTGGAAACCAACATAAATGTCATCACCTAATTAAGTAAAGCATTAGCAATTAAGCATAACTTTTGGAAATAGCATAGCGATTTGCAAACATGACAATAATTACTGTAATAGTACTAACAATGACAATAAAACATTGGATTGGGTTGTTTTATCCATATTCCTAATCGCATTTTGTCCTCAAAATATCTTCATACATTTTCTTTTTCTATTTCCATGCATCCAAATAAAATAAGCAAATTAAAGTTGTCAAAGACTTCTATATAATGCTTTTTTCCCTCTCCAAACACAATTCAACCATAAATAACATGCATATTTTCATCACAAGCTATGTTATTATTAATATAAGATCATATATATATATAGTTATACATTCAGAGAAGTGTAATATATGACACATTAGATTAAATTGCTTTCCATTATTGTAACAACACATAGGATAATAGACTTTCTAAAATCGTACAGATCACTTATATATCTAGCATTTGCACTCTTCACCTATGTAAAACTAAAAGTAATGTGAGTGAAATAGAGTAGAATTAGCTTAAAGGAATGTATTGATAATTAGAAATTTGGTCTCCCCTAGAGTGAATGAGTTCACCTGCTGAAATAATAGAAATAGCTTGTAGATAGATTTATGGTTTGTTCTCGATCTATACATGTATAAGACAAGTAGTGAAAAGTTAAATAGAATATAATTATCTAAAGAGAATGTGAGCAGTGATGATAAATCCAAATTTCATAATAAAAAAAATTGGGTTCACTTGCATGAAATTGTAAAATTTCTTACAGATCTTGGGTTTGCTCTATGTATCTGTGTAAGATTAGAGGAAAATACAGGTGATATAATTAGAGCAGAATTACCTAAAAGGAAGGGTATACAATGACAAGAAAAGTTAGTTTTTGTTGCAGGAAACAATTCAATTGCTTGCAGTGCTAGAAATCGCGTTGTGTAGAAGGTGATAGGTGTTGGATAGAACGAAGCAAAGTGGGTATTAAAGCGGGTTATGGTTGCGAGGGCAACATCGGGTATAGTATGTGGGTAATTTTGTACATGTACATGTTTAGGGTTGCACGCGAATATTTTGCTTGCAACCCTAGAGGTACGGTCAAAGCTTGGCGGAGTGGGTATCGGAGCGTTGTACTAGAAATCCACCATTGCAGTGATAAACAAAAAGGAAATCTAATGTTCTTTTAGGGAATATTCCATTGATGCACAAACTGCACCATCCTTAGCTTGCACAAATCTTGTGATTTTTTTATTTTTTATTTTTTTTTGTAGGAAAAATTATGACGACTTGGATGCAAAAATTTGATGAATGGGATATCGCTTACATTGAACAGGCAGGCTTTGATGGATTGTCTAGATTGGTAATGATACTTTTGGACTGATGTTGCCCAGAGAACCATTATATATTCTAGGGGAAGTCACCATTACATTGCAAGATGTGGAGATTCTCTTAGGATTGCGCATTGAGAGTTCCCATAGTAGAACTCAATTGTGATTTCACTTTATGATGAACTTTCTAGTAGTATGTATATGAATACATACGAGAAATGGATGTTGCACTTGTGTTTGTTGTATTTTAGGTAAAAAAAAATTTTGAAATTTGACAAACTCAAGTGACAGTCGAATTTTTTTTTGACCAAAAACTCAAGTACCAAACAAGTTTTTATAAAATAAAAAAAAATATCAACTTTTTTAAGATTCCCATTTGTGTGTGTTCATCATCGAATTTATTTACCCATTTTAGTCAAAAACTCCTATAAACCAACAAATGCACACTCGGCAACTTCTTTTTTATGTTAGAGGGATGCATGAATCCTCGATCAGGATGGTGGATCGGGTTGGTAATGACTCGAAGTACAATCAGGTCGTACAATTTAAAGAGCACCTTCCATCACATGTGGGACCAAGCATGAGGTGGACGAAAGAAAGTATAGGAAAGAGAAATGTGATGAGCTCTAGCAAGTAATGGTTTTTTTTAGAGTCTTCTGAAATATTTTAAAACAGCCCATTTTTGTGGGGTCTTCAGAATTGTGATGAGCTCTAGCAAATGCGGTCAGTCGGTAACTATGCGCGTAAACATTTTTTTTTTCCTTCAACTCAGTTTCTCTTTTTTTTTCTTTCTTTCTTTTTTTTCCTACGGACCTGAAAAAAAAAAAAAAACAAAAACAAACAAACAAACAAACAAACAAATGAAGTTGCTCTAACATATTATTGTAACCACGTTTGATCATTATCATCATCACCCATTCACAACATTTTCTTCACTTTTTTCCCATTCTATCAATTATTGCTTGTGCCTAATGCTCTAGTATGTGCCCCTTTTCACTCTTCCATCAATCTTGTGCAAGTCTACTTTGGTGTCGAAGTTGGCCGGCCACGGTTGCTTGAATTTTCCAAACTGACGGAAAATTCTGATCTGTCCGAAAAGTGACACTCTACCACCTCGTACATAATCAGAGGAGACTTTGGCATCTAAACGTTCTATCCTAATTTGCAATAATCTGGTAACTCATCCAACTCATTTTCATATAGCCTCCATTTTAATGGCGCTCAAAAATGCAATTGAAAAATCAATACATACATTAAGTGATTTGTTAGTTTCGAATGGCAAGTACATACATAATGAGTTGTAGGTTTTTGAAGTACTGTGGAACCATACATTATGGAGGGATTTGAGAAGTGGTTCAATATTTTGTGTTTTTTTTTATAGATGTTTTTACCCCTGCAAATCCAAAATTGTGTGGTTACAGAATGCGGAAAGGAACGAAAGCAACTGCGCCACTCTCGCCTGTGGGAAAATCTGCCCCCAACTGGGAGCGTGTAGTTCACGAGCCAGTTGGGTGCATAAAGAAACTATTTTTTTTGTCAGAATTTATTTATTTTTTCTTAATTTTCCTCTTCTATCTTCCCTCCTCTTTTCTACCTGGAACTTTATTCTTGATACCTCCCTGATCCTTGACCAGTACTTTGGTTACTCGGTTGTTAGTTGTTGCTGCATTTGTGAGAGTAGATTGGCTTGCAGCAAACAATAGTGTTAGTTGCTTCGCTTGATACTGCTCATTCTTAATTTCTTCATACTCAAAACCCCTTGTGTCCTGCCCCATAGAATGTAGAGTAAAGCTGTTGAGGGTGATCAAATATCGGGGCATGATCTAGAAGCATGTGGTGTGCATGCTAACATGAGGCTGGGAATTCACCTAAATGAGAAATGGAAGTTGTACTTGTGTTTTTTGTAGTTTGAGTTAAAAAAAAAAAAAAAAGAATTTTTGGAGATTTGATAAAACTCAAGTGACACTCATGTTTTTATTTATCATTGGCTTAACCTTTCAGAAAAGTCCAAACTGAAGGAGAACTCTGTCTGAAAAGAGCCACGTACTCTACCACCTCATAAATAATCAGAGGAGACTTCGTCATCTAGACATGCTATCGTAATTTGTAATAATCTAGTAATTAACACATCCAACTCGTTTTCATATAGCCTCCATTTAAAGTGCAATTGAAAAACCAATGTACAGATACATTAAGGGTGTGTTTGAAAACCAGAAAAATGACTTCCCAAAAATGTTTTCTGGAAATTGAGTCATTTTCCTGAAAACATTTTCATTTTCAGTGTTTGATTGCATTATAGAAAGTTGTCTTGATGTTTTTTGGTTCATTTTTCAGAAAATGAGCAAAATTGTAACTTTCAACTTATATTTTTTGGTTTTCGCAAAAGGTAACACTACAATATAATATATACAGATCATTTCATCATTCATTCTGCATACAAACTTCTCTGTCAAGGCCTCTTTTTCTTCTTCTATTGACCATCTTGACCTGACTATCAAGTATTACCCACTTGCGGTTGATTAGAATTGCACAAACTTTTTTTTGGTCATTATATTGTTCACCTTCCTTTTAGGTAATTATACTGTAGCATATCACTTGCATTACTTTTAGTCTTGTTGGGGTACATGAAACAAACACTAGATCTATAAGGATTTTACTATTTAATTTCAAGCTAGTAAACTTGTTTCTTTCTAAGAAGACTGGATTTATCATCATTGCCAACATTCTTTTTAGGTAATTATATTTGATCTATTTAACTTTACATTACTTTTAGCCATAGTGGGCAGAGTGGACATGGTCACAATGACTGGGGCTGGGGTAGAAAATGAAGATATTAATAAGAAAAGGAGAAAAAACATTATACAAGTTTTTGAGAGCTATAATTTTTTTATTTTATTTCGATGAAAATAGATTAAAAAAAATGTACGAAAATATTATGAAAAAATGTGCTTTGGGAATTGGGATAAAATAATCCATTCCTATATTAAAAAGTCAGGGGAAAATGATGATAAATAATGTGAGAATAACATCAAGATAAAAGAAGTTATCCACTTATTTTTTTTAAAATATTTTTTCATAATTTTTAAATTCAAAATTTTGTGTTTTTTTTTATTAATACAACTTTTTATATAATGTCTAAATATACAATTTTTCCCAATAAGAATAAATTTAATATAAAATAAGATTGAAAAATTATTTTCACTAGTTTCCATCATATCTCTATGTTCCTTTTCTTACATTTCTCTTACATTATCTTCCCACATATGTTTTACCCATCTAAACAACCAGCTTTGTTATATCAGGAACATATATATAGTTACTTAGAATTTCTAGTTTTCTAGTTTTCCCTTTAAAAAACAAAATTCTAGTTTTCATGTGTATTGAAGAGGTAGTATAACAATGTTTGTGTTTCAACCTTCTTTTTTTATTATTGGTTTTTTTGGACATGTCACAACTTGAACGAGGTCCCAATTGCAATTTTGTTCTTACCGAACAAAAGCTTCATATATCTACTTAAGTTTGTCAAATAAATCTACCAAGTTGTCGAGTGTGCATTTGCTGGTGTGCGTGTTCTTGATATGTTATTAATTTCTGAAAGGTTGAGTGGATAATTGTGTTCTAGTTAAAAGATAGATTGGAATTAAATTGGTAAAGTGATTGGGTGCAAGATTTGGGCAAGGATTGTGCACTATGTCAATTGAAAGGGGTATACTGGCTGCGTGTGTTTTGGAGCTTCAAATCCTTTTGCAAATTAAAATGCAGAGATAACAACTCAGTTTTCGGCACCTCTCGTTTGATCATGACATATCTCTACATAATGTGGTACTACTAACATAGCATTCAAACCCATAAGATGTGCAACCCATTGACCTGACTGCGTATCATGCAATTACTAAATGGAATGTTATTTCCTAACATGTTGAACAATGCAACATGGTGGGATTATATATGTTTCTTAGTCCACAAAAGGAATTTCAGAGTGCCAACAATATAACATAATCAGTCATTTGCGTCCGGAGTTGAGGACAATCTGTGTCAGGAGTTGCCCGGGCGCATATGCCACAGACACAAATTGTCCGAACAGTCTGAATCTGGAGTTTCCCAGACGCAGATCAGATAGTTGACTATCTGCGTCCGATCACGGGCAGGGCAGTGTTGTTCTTGCCTTCTTGTATCGAAGCATGTGCAAGGCAGCCACACACTTGCTACCTGATCCCATTGAAGTTTACTTTTAGAGTTCAGTCTAACGCAACCCAACGAGTGGGTAATGCTTGTCAAATTGGTGGTTCCCTCACTCTTCTTCAATCGTGATCGAGTTTAGGAAAGTATAGCTTTATTCTCTGCAAACATATTATATTCTCTCACTCATAACCTAATAGATCGACCTAGAGATGCATATATGAAATTGTACTAATCCAAGACCATGTGTTAAAAATTAAATATGGTCGAATAGGCACCACTCATTAATAAATTAAAAAAAAAGCATAGAATTAAAAACTAATACAATAAAGAAGTAAATAATATTAAACTAGAAAAAAGTATTTTGTTTTTGTATTACCTGGTCCACCATAGTGTCACGTTGAATGAAATACAATGTTGCGTTATATTTTTCATATAACGCATACTTTTTAGTTATAAATGGAATTTAATTAATATGTAGACTATTGTGCTTGAATATTGTTAAATGTTATTATTTGACAAGTTTTATTTACTATTGACTTTTTTAATATGTAGAATTGATTTTCTTTACTTATGTAAACTTCAGGAATATTGTTGGACATTAGTATTTGGCAATACAAGTTACATTTGATTTTCTTTTAGATTAAATGTGTATTTATTTGTGTTTGCAATGCACATATGAAAGTAGAGGTTTACAACAAAAATTAATTTAGTGGCAATTATAAATTTTAGTAGCATCCGCTCTTAGATGAGAAAATCCTAAAAGAAAATAAAAAATATATTTTAGCTACAGTTATAAAAACGTTACTAATAACACTAAAATTAAAAAGTATTCTTTTATTAACGATACTTAATAACTGTCTCTAAAATTTAAAGTAAATATCAAATAAATATTAGCGGCGGTTTTAAAACCGATGCTAAAATTTAAAGCAAATATTAAATATATATTAGAGGCGATTTTAAAATTACCTCTAAAATTTAAAGCAAATATTAAATAAATATTAGAGGCATTTTTAAAACGATTGTTAAATAAGTTTCCCATTAATTCACGCGATGGTAGAAAACCGCCGCTAAATCCTTCACGAGACACTATTTAGTCAAGGTTGAATAATCGTCGTGAAACACATTAGTTGCGGTGGTTTGTAACCACCACTAAATGCCATAAAACCGCTAAATGCCATATTTTGTGTAGTGACTTTGGTAATGATAATGACCAAACGAGGATTCTTGCCTTTTGAATCAAAACTAGAATACTTAATTGGTAAGTTAAAACAAAATAAATTTGGCATAATCATTGATTATGGAAGCATTATTATGATTTTGAACATTATTAATTAATCCAAGAATTTTTTGTTTGATTAATGCAAGCGAGGGTTATGGCTAGAGATGGTTTGGAGAAAGTTGGAAATGCAGGTGAAGGCTATGGGCTTGTTTGGCAATCAATGATTAGCTGTTAACGGTTAACGAATTGTGTTAGCAGATATCAGATAGTGGACTGTGATAGCGGGTTGGACCGGCGAATTGTATCAGCAGTTTGTAAGGAGACTTGAGTGGATGGTTATGTTTTAGCTATGATTAATTTATGTGTCTCCAATGTTGGTGATCCGGTTGAGTGCAAGGATCGTGCAGTGTGTGTTCATCAATGGAAGATTAAATTCCCTAATTAAAAGAATTTGAGGATTTAGGTGCAAGAATTTGATGATAGGGTTATGTCTTATATTCAACTAACTAGCCGACTTTGATGGGCTGTCTAGATTGAAAATTATACATTTAGAATGGACTTTGATCACTACATAGTGGAGAGATGTTGCACAGAGACCCATAGTTTCCAACTTCTTTTGGCGAAGTCACCATCGCATTGCTAGATGGGGAGATTCTCTTAATTAGGACTACACTTTCAAGGAATGAGTGACAAGAGGTTTCCAAAAGCGGATATATAAATGATGAGTGATGTGACATATGTCATGTCCTCCCTGGCATTAGGTCCAACAACAACTCAATTTCCCACATCTCTCGTTTGATCTTGACATGTCTATAGAACTGACAAAGCATTCAACTAATGAAGCCATGCAACGCATGGTCCCCCCAATGCATACCATGCAATTACATACTAGGTGGAGTGTTATTCCCCGACACGTCAAACAACAAGGTAAGACTATGTTTCTTAGCCAAATTAAAGCTAGAATTTGAAAGTGTCAATGACTACAGTTGGGGAAGTGCTGTTCGCATGTGCAGGGTGACAATAGATAATGTTTGTCAAATTGGCATTGCCCTCATTCTTCTTCAATTGTGGGTTTGGGAGTGCCTAATTGATCAACCTAAAGCTGGGGTACTAATTTATTTCAAAATTATACTAATCAATTCAAAGACCATGCATTAAAATTTAAATATGGTCCAATAGCTATCACCTATAGAAAAGGCACGAACATAAAAATTTTTTAAAAAAAAACAATAAAGAAGTAATAATATTATACTACAAAAATATATTATTTATTTATTAGTGATAGATAAGAAAGTAGAAATGGTAGTTGGTATAACATGTCTCCTTTTTTCTTTTTTTCTTTTTTTAGAAAAAAAAAAGGCAAAAAAAAAAATAGTCATGTCTTAGAAGCATAAAGAGATCAACTTGAGAATAGGCACTCACGTATGTGCTAAGATACTTATATTCTTATACGCACTATATTGAAACCAACAAACTACTTTATGTGTCATTGCTAATTCAATTGCATTTTCAAGTGGAATACTTTAAATATAATGAATATGATGGCAAATGAAAACTTGGATGAGTTACTAGATTATTGCAAAGCAGGAGAGCGTGTCTGAATGACGAAGTCTCCTCTGATTATGTACCACATTGTAGAGTAGCACTTACCGGACAGAGTTATTCATTAGTTTGGCAAATTCAAGATGCCACCGCTGGCTAATTAATTACGACACCAGCCGGATTAAACTTCTACAAGATTACAATAATGAAATAATGCAGTGGGTACTGATGGTAATGACCAAACATGATTACAATAATGAAAAATATTACATGGACTCCCACTTCTTACTTCTAACTTCTACTCCTTCTCATAAATTCTTGATGTAGACACTTTTTTTGTGACTCACATTATGAAAATATTATATCATTGGTTGTCACATCATGGAGTAAAAGTGGAGAGTAAAATTTGGGAATACATGTAATAGGACTTTGCAATAATATGTTAGATTATATAGCGGGTCCACCATCCTGGTTGAGGATCCATGCCTTTAGCATCAAAATTGAAGTTGTCGAGTGTGCAATTGCTGGTGTGTTGAGGTTTTTGACTGAAATAATGGGTAAATTTCATGATGAATGGACACAAATGAACAACGGAACTTTTAAAATTTAGACAAAAGAACTAAAAATTCATTTGGGACTTTAGAGTTTCTGGTAAAAAATCCAAGTTCCAATTGAGTTTGTCAAAAAAATTCATTCATGCTAGTATTAAAGTTCATGATATACTAGTGAAATCAAAGTAGCTAGTTAAGTTCATGATATACAATAAACCAAGTTGGTGATGTGATATAGACTTACAAAATAAAAGTCTAGGCTATCATCACTCATGCAATTTTCTTACTTTCAAAATGTCATATCACTAAATTTACAATTATTTACTATTCACTTTATATGGATGCAATTCTCTCGATCTCATTTTTCAAAAATGTATCTCTGGTTGGCTTCTTCGTCCCTCAACTTCTAGCATCAGATGCCTTCGTAATGTATGGTTCCACATTACTTCACCAACCTACAACTCATTTCGTAGGTACTTCCCATTCAAGTGAATTCCTAGCCTCACCTCATGCTAGCATGCACACCACACGCTTCTAGATTAGGCTGGGATTACAAGTCACCCACAACACCTTCAGTCTACATTCTATAGGCCGGCATGACAAGAGCGTGTTGAGTCTGAGGAAAATAAGAATGAGAGGTATCATACCAATCTACTCTCACAAATGTAACAACAACAATCAAGTAGCAAAAGTGGTCAAGGATTCAAGAAGGTATCAAGAATAAAGTCCCATTTGCATTTGTCGTATGCCATAATACATACAAGAAGCCCAAGTCGTATGTACTGACATGTGTTTGAGGCGAAACAAAAATTTCATAAATTTGACAAACTCACCGCCTATAAAGTTCAATGCAAGATTTGTGCAAGGATGGTGCTGAGTGTGTGCAAATGAGAAAGTGACGAACCCTAGCTAATGCCGAGGAGGTCATGACATATGTCACACCACTCATTTTTTGTTCTCGTTTGGCCGCTTGTCACTGCCATGCCATCAATGCGTAGTCCTAAAAGAACCTCCACATCTTGCAATGTGATGGTGACTTCCCCAAATGGAGGTTGGAAACAATGAGTTTCTGGGCGCCATCTCTCCACCATTGCAGTGATCAAAGACCAATCCAAATGTATCCTTTCTAATCTAGACAACCCATCATAGCCTGCCAGTTGAATGTATGCCATCACTCTATCATCAAATTCTTTTTTTGCATTCCAAAATGACCTATCATATCTGCAACACTTCAAGGATTTATTTATTTGACGAGATCCTTTCCAAACTTGAGTAGATCTATGAGGCTGTTGTTGGGTAAGAACAGAATTGCAAATGGGACCTGGTTCAAGTTGTGCCATGTTCTACATACAAAGCCAACAAAAAATGTTGAAACATAAACATTGTTAAACATACCTCTACAATACACATGAAAACTAGAAATTTTAGGTAATTCTATGTCCCTAATACAGCAGTACTAGTTGTTTAGATGAGTAAAACATTTGTGGGAAGATAATGGAAGAGAAAATATAAGAAAAGGAATATAGAGATATGATGGGAACTAGTGAATAATAATTTATTTATTTTATTTTATTTATTCAGTTCAAATTTTAGTTATATGTTTACAATTCAATGTTTATATATTAAATTTATTGTTAATGAAAATTTTTGTATATTTGGATGTTATATTAAAAGTTGTATTAATAATAAAAACAAAATTTTGAATTTAAAAATTATGAAACAATATTTAAGAAAATAATGGATAACTTCTTTTATCCTTATGTTATTCTCATATTATTTATTATCATTTTTCCTGACTTTCTCTCAATTTTTGAAGGGAAGAATCTTCAATAAAACATAGGATTGGGTTGTTTTATCCAAATTCCTTAGCGCATTCTCTCCTCAAAATATCTTCATACATTTTCTTTTTTGAGCTTATTACTGAAATGGTCCCTCGACTATTGCGAAATTGTCAATTTAGTGCTCGATAATTTTTCGTGCCCAATTAAGTCCCTCGACTTTGAAAACCAATTTGATCTTCTGTTTATTTTGCCGTTAAACATCCGTTAAAATCGGGATCAAATTGGTAATTTTGCTATAGTCAATGGACCAATTAATTGATAATTTTGCTATAGGCAGTGGACCATTTCAGTGAAAAATTAATTACCAATTTGGTCCCTTGACTATAGAAAATTTACCAATTTGATCCCTTGACTATAGCAAAAATTACCAATTTGGTCCCAATTAAATGGATGTTTAACGATAAAATAAACGGAGGACCAAATTGGTTAAAATTTTCATAGTCGAGGAACTTAATTGGGTACAAAAAATTGTCAAGTACCAAATTTGTAATTTAGCAATAATCGAGGAACCATTTCGGTAATAAGCTCTTCTTTTTTCTATTCTCATCCAAATAAAATAAGCAAATTAAAGTTCTCAAAGACTTATATATAATGCTTTTTCCCCTCTTTATTATAATATCTTCATTTTCTACCCAGCCCAAGCACATTGACAATGCCCATTGTACCCACTAGTTAAACAACACCCAAACACAATTCAACCATAAATAACATGCATATTTTCATCACAAGCTTTTTTATTATTAATAAAAGATCATATGTATAGTTATACATTCAAAGAAGTCTAATATATGACACATTAGATTAAATTGATTTCCATTATTGTAACAATACATAGGATAATAGACTTTCTAAAATCCTACAGATCACTTATATATCTAGCATTTGCACTCTTCACCTATGTAAAACTAAAATTAATGTGAGTGAAATAGAGTAGAATTACCATACAAGAATGTATTGATAATTAGAAATTTGTTCTCCCCTAGAGTGAATGAGTTCACCTTCTGAAATAATAGAATTCGCTTGTAGATAGATTTATGGTTTGTTCTCGATCTATACCTGTATAAGACAAGTAGTGAAAAGTTAAATAGAATATAATTATCTAAAGAGAATGTGAGCAGTGATGATAAATCCAAATTTCATAATAAAAAAAATTGGGTTCACTTGCTTGAAATTGTAAAATTTCTTACAGATCTTGGGTTTGCTTTATTTATATGTGTAAGATTAAAGGAAAATACAGGTGATATAATTAGAGCAGAATTACCTA
The DNA here is from genome assembly GCA_002525835.2 of Ipomoea batatas. NCBI lineage: Eukaryota > Viridiplantae > Streptophyta > Magnoliopsida > Solanales > Convolvulaceae > Ipomoea > Ipomoea batatas. Next base: position 16,534,580 of record CM008342.1, on the reverse strand, counting down.
AAAGGAAGGGTATACAATGACAAGAAAAGTTAGTCTTCGTTGCAGGAAACAAGTTCAGTTGCTTGTAATGCTAGAAATCGCATTGTGTAGAAGATGATAGGTTTTGGATAGAACGATGCAAAGTGGGTATTAAAGCGGGTTAGGGCTGCGAGGGCAACACCAGGTACAGTATGTGGGTAATTTTATACATGTACATGTTTAGGGTTGCATGCAAATATTTTGCTTGTAACCCTAGAGATACGGTCAAAGCTTGGCGGAGTGGGTATAGAGCGTTGTAGTATAAATCCACCATTGCAGTGATAAAAAAAATCTCATATTCTTTTAGGGAATCTTCCGCTGATGCACAAACTGCACCATCCTTGCACAAATCTCAAGATGAGATTTGTGCAAGGATGGTGCAGTTTGTGCATCAATGGAAGATTCCCTAAAGAATAAGGGGATTTTTTTTTTGTCAGGAAAAATTTTGAGAATTTGGATGCAAGAATTTGATGATAGGGTTATGGCTTACATTTAACATGCAGGCTTTGATGGATTGTCTAGATTGGTAATGATACATTTGGATTGATGTTGCCCAGAGAACCATTATATATTAGGGGAAGTCACCGTTACATTGCAAGATGTGGAGATTCTCTTAGAATTATGCATTGATGACATGGCAGTAGCAAGATGTTTCCAAAGGCAGACAAAAGACGAGTTTTGTGACATATGTCATCATGACCTCCTCGGCATTATTAGGCCTAACAATAATTCAATTTCTTGCACCTCCCGTTTGATCCAAACATGTCTACAAAATCCACGACCACTGACAAAGCATTCAATTGATGAAGACATAGAGCACATAATTCGGTTCGGTATAATGCAATAAAAAAGTGGAGTGTTATTCTCCGACACGTCGAACAACAATATTATGAGATCGACTATGTTCCTTAGACTACATTAGCGATTATCAAATTAAAGTGCCAATGACTACAGTTGGGTAGTGTTGTTCTTGACTTCTTGTATCGAAGCATGTGCAGGGTGACCATGGATAATGCTTGTCTAATTGGCGGTTCCTTATTCTTCTTCAATTGTGGGTATGGGAGTTGAACATATCATCTCTCCCTCAAGATCAACCTAATTAGATTGATTTAGAGCTGTCAGCAGGTATATACGTTCACTAATTTATTTCAAAATTATACTAAACCAAAATCATGTGTTCAAAAATCTTGCAATTAGGTACCACCCATTAAAAAGGCATGAACATAAAATCTTAAACAAACAATAAAGAAGTAAATAATATTAAACTAAAAAAAATTGGTATTAGTGATATAAGAAACTAGAAAGAAACTAGAAATGGTAGCTGGTATTTATAGTAGATACCATCCATTTGTAATTTTCAAAGTCAACTATACAAATATTCTTTCTAGTTTAATATTATTTATTCCTCTATTTCTTTTATATTTAATGTTTCTATTTTCTGATAGGTGAAATTATTAGTCACAAGGCTAGTACAATCACATTTAATTTTTATCATCATGTTTAAGGAAAATCCATTATATTGCACCAACAGCTGAACCCAACTAACCACTACTTATTAGGATATTTTTAGGAAGTGTACTAAAAGATTTGGCCAGGTTGGCATTCATGTCTTAAAAGCATATAGAGATCAAGTTGACAATATGAAAGAAGACACTCATGAGAGCACGTCTGGATGACAAAGTCGTCTTCCCTGATTTTTACGAGGTAGTAGAGTGGTACTTTCTGAACAAAGTTCTCCGTCAGTTTGAAAAATTCAAGCATCCGCGGCTAGCCAACTTCGACACAAAAGTAGACTTGCACAAGATTGATGGAAGAGGGAAAAGGGGCACAGACTAGAGCATTAGGCACACGCAATAGTTGATAGAATGGGAAAAAGGTGAAGAAAATATTGTGAATGGGTGATGATGATAATGACCAAACGTGGTTACAATAATATGTTAGAGCAACTTAATTTGTTTAGTTCTTTTGTTTTTTGTAAATTTTTTCAGTTATGAAGGAAATAAAAAAAAGGTTTACGCGTACCGCGATGGCATGTGGTGCGAAAATGGTGCACTAGAATGGGTTGTTTTAAATTATTTTCTAGAGGACCCCACAATAAAACCATTACTTGCATGCAAGAGCTCAATCATCACATTTCTCTCTACTATACTCGATCTCTTTCGTCCATCTTATGCTTGGACCCACAAAAAAAATCACAAATAATGGTGGTGCTCTTTAGATTGTATGGCCTGATTGCATGTCGTGTCATTACCAACCCAGTCCACCATTGATCGAGGATTCATGCCTTTAGCATCAAAATTGAAGTTGTCGAGTCTGCATTTGTTGGTGTGTTGGAGTTTTTGATTGAAATAGGTAAATTTCATTAGGAATAGACATAAATGGGGCTACTTTTAAAATTTAAACAAAAAAATGAAAAACTTTTTTGAATTGGAACTTGAGTTTTTGGTAAAAAAAAATAAAAATCGGGGAGTCACTTGATTTTGTCAAATATTTTAAAATTCTTTTTTTTTTTTACCTAAAATACAACAAACCCAAGTACAACTTGCATTTGTAGTATGTATTCTCATACGGGCCAGGACAAGCACAAGTGCGACTTACATTTGTCGTACGACATACCACAAATATAATGCAAGTTGAAAAAAAAAAAAAAAAAAAACCTCCACGCTCTCATGCTAGTATTAAAGTTCATATACATACATACTACTGGAAAGTTCTTCAGAAAATGTAATCAAAATTGAGTTCAAACTAAGCCATGTCCCACTCCTTTGTCATCTCGGGTTTGCTTCTTCGTCTATGGGCTTCTTGCATAAGATGCATCCATAATGTATGGTTTCACAGTACTTCAGCAACTACAACTCATTCTATACGTACTTCCCATTCAAGTGAATTCAATTCCCAACCTCATGCTAGCATGCACACCACATGTTTCTGGATCTGGTCGGGATTACAGGTCACCCTTCAGTCTATATTCAAGTTACCCTCAACAGCTTCAGTCTACATTCAGGTTACCCTCAACGGCTTCAGTCTACATTCTATGGGGCAGGACAAGAGGGTTTTGAGTCTGAGAAAAATAATGAGTGGTATTAAACAACACTACTGCTGCATGCTAATCTACTATCACAAATACAGTAACAACAACCAATTCAAGTGGCCAAAGTGGTCATTGATTAGGGAGGTATATCAAGAATAAAGTTCCACTTGAGTTTGTCCTATGCCGTAATACATGTAGATTTTTTTTTTATTCACAAATTAAAAGAAAAAATAATGGAAAATACTACCAACCCAAATCAAGAAAAACGTTAACACAGCAAAGAAGTCATCTTCATTCTCAAAACGAATAACACACAAAAAACGTGAGAATAACATCAGGATAAAAGAAGTTTTCCACTTATATTTTTTTTAAATATTGTTTTCATAATTTTTAAATTCAAAATTTTGCTTTTATTATTAATACAATTTTTAATATAATGTCAAAATATACAAAATTTCTATTAACAATAAATGTAATATAGAAATTGAATTGTAAACATATAACTTGAATTTGAACTGAATAAATAAAATAAGATTGAGAAAATATTTTCC
>CM008342.1:16474364-16487251 GCA_002525835.2 Ipomoea batatas | reverse complement strand
GAAGAGAGAGAGGGTAGGAGAGAGAGTGGAGGGTTGCTTCAGTAACTGGTGGATATTGGAACAGTAACATTGTTTTGGGGAAAACAAAGAAGAAGTTGTGCTGTGCGCGTTTCGCGCACAGCACAGGCGCGCCTGACACCTCTTTCTTTATTATTATTTTTTAAAAAAATCAATTTTATTTAATTTTTTTTCATCTCCTCTCACTTTCTCTTTCCTAATCACACTCACAAAAACTCCTCAATTACCTTGAAAAAACTCCATTGATAAGGATGCTCTTAATTATTTAGTACGGAGTAGGGATATTATTTTTTATATTCTTTTGGTAACCTCAGTTACTACTTGAGGGTCTACACTGGGTAAATCATGTACTTGTGTATGTAATAACTTACAAATCACATATGAGAGATATACTGCAATAAGATAATGATCCTGCGTGACAAACTCGATCGAAAGAGTGTTGGCAAAAATCGCAAATTATATTGTAGATCATGGTCCACAATGCATTGTGGACCATGATCATGGCTGGTACTGCAGTTGTGTTGAACAGATAGTGCAGTTGTGTTGAAAAGATACTGTAGTTGTGTTGAAAGGAAACTGCAGTTGCGCGGAACAGAGACTTGTTTATCCGTTCAACACAACTGCAGTATCCTTTGAACACAACTGCAGTATCCGTTCAACACAACTGCAGTATAAGTTCAACACAACTGCAGTTCCAGACGGATGACACGACCTCTGTTCTGCGCAACTGCAGTTCCTTTTCAAAACAACTGCAGTATCCGTTCAACACAATTGTAGTATCAGTTCAACACAACTGCAGTATCAGTCATGATCCATGGTTCACAATGCATTGTGGACCATGGTCCATGGCAGTGTTGCAAAAATCCCGCCTAGGCGCCGATTAATCCCCGCCTAGGCGCTAGGCGCTGGTCGACTGCCTAGCGTATCATATTAAATGGTGGTCTAGGCGGCTGGCCGGCTAGGCGACCGCCTAGGCCGCCTAGGCCGCCAAAGCACCGCCTAGTCCGCTTAGGCGCTAACCGCCTAGGCGTCGACTAGACCGACTAGGCCTTCTAGTCGGTCGATTAACTATTGTTCTTTTTTTTTTAATGGGTTATTTCACTCAAAACAACATCATTTTGAGCGAAATAATCATAAATTGTACAAACTTTAGATATTTTTTAGGTTAATATTTAATATTTTAGTATTAACTATTAAAGTATTATATAATTTATAATTATTAGTTTTTAAAAAAATTAAAAATACTTAAAAAAATTTAAAAAAAAAATAATAAAAAAAATACACGAGCACCTAGGCGCCGATTAATCCCCGGCTAGGCGTCCTAGGCGCTAGCGCTCCCCGAGCGCCTAGGGAGCGCCTAACGATTTTTTCAACCATGGTCTATGGTATAACGACTGGACAAAAATCGAATTCGTAATCTTTTAATACTCGCGAGAATTATGTTTCACACACTTGACACTCCTTTCGGGCCCAAAGATATATTTTTGACAGAAGTGTTAGTGCGCATCTATGTAAATACTAAATATTGTACAATATCAACGTGACTAGTTTAGGCACTTGTTCCAATTCTTTTGCACTATTGGCATACTTTTATTCCATCGCCATGGATTTTCTTAGGCTTAATCCATTGAATCAAGTTGAGCATGGAGAGTTTCTAAATAATGTTCGATTCAATGTTTAAATGCTGTGTGTTATGATGTACCAAGCATTATTGGTTAGATTCTTATTTATGTCATTTTAACTAAAATTGATTCATTTCATGTGACGTTGGATTTAGGTAGACATAATTTTAAATTTAACATTCTAAAAAGTCTTACATTATTTAATAAAATGTACTTTATACATTATGAAATGTACTTTATGTTTGCAGAACATATTCTCTCTTATATGTACATTTTATCAAAGTAGAAAGTACAGCTTTAAAAAGCATACATTATTGTAAAATTTACTAACATTTCAATACTTGCATTATTAGAGTTATTTAATGTAATTTGAACTATAGCTAACTTTAATGCTGATAACGCATTTGGTCACACTTAAATATATATAATACTTAACTGTTAACATTTTGTCACTTTTAGTCAAGAGATCAAAATTTATACAAAAACGATAGTACAAACCTTCTTGAATTCACATCTTAAATATTCACCTCTTGATGTGACACAACTTGATTGATTTTTTTATTTGATTAAGAAGTAAATCTGCCCCCACCCCCCGCTATTAAAATGTTGTCACTTTTAGTTAAGAGATCAAAATTGAAACAAAAACAACTCTACGCACCTTCATAAATTCACATCTTAATTATTTACCTCTATCTTGGTGTGACACAACTTAATTATTATTATTATTATTATTATTATTAACCCCCCTTCCCCACGCCTCTTGGGATGGCACAACTCTACAATCCTCTTTTTCAACTCATGGAGAGATTGACAAATTCATGAGTAACTAATGAATATAAAATTTGTTTTCAAAAAAATAACATAAAATTTTATTTTTGGATGTGAACATTATAAGGTGAATTGAAGAGGAAAAAGTAACATTTTTACCGATGCTCACATATAATAAAATATGACCAATTTTAAAATTTATTGAACGCGAAAAACATAATATAATATGCATAAATCAAGGTTGGAATTAACAATTCTTTTTATAAATTCAATATGATGACCAAGTGGATGGGCATGACTCTTTGCATGATGATACTTGATCTTAATAGAATTTTGCATATTCTTTTTGAGAATAAAGTAATATAGTGCTAAAATTGCTAATTATGCTAAAGTAATGTTTTGGTTGAAATCAGTCATGATTCTAGTTTTAATTTCTTTTTCACATATATTATGCTTATTTCATTTACTCCATAATATCTTTCCTTGCTCCAATACGTTCAAGAAAGAATCATTTATATGGATAAAAAGGAATAAAATTTTTTTTATGAGACTGTTTTTGGTTGAAAATTATAAAAGAAAAAAGAAAGAATAAAATCAAGCATATGTTGTTTGGTTTAGATTCACACACTTTGAAACCTAACATTCTTGAGAATCTTAGGATTTTTTTTTTAATAGGTAAGATATCTGAGTTGTGATATAGAGTAATTTAGGTTCCGTTTGGAAATTTGGAAAATGACTTTCGGAAGTCATTTTTTGGATTTTTCAGTATTTGGGTACTCAAGGAAAATAAAATCAAAAGAAAATATCTATTCTGGTAAACCGAGAAAATGTACAATTTGGCAGAAAAATGTCTTCCTTGCTAGTTTTTAGTCGGAAGACATTTTCCAAATTATTTATTTTTCATTTCTCTTCTCTCTCTTCTTTTTTAAGTTAGTTTTCAAATTATTATTAGAGTCCTTTCCATTTTTGGTCCTATTGTTATTGGAGCATTGCCAATTTTAATCCACTTCATTAATTTTTGCCACATTGCGGCTAGTCTTATTTAGTCTTTGTCACTTTTAGTTCACCGTTAAAATTTTTGTCAAATAACCGTCCAAAACAGAGGTATTTTGGTTTTTTCATGCTTTGATCATCTTCTTTACCCTTTGCAGTGGTTTTCCTTACACATTTTCATCTAATGAAGAGGTCCGGCGAAAGCCATGGCTTTGTAATGTGGTTCACATGACTTTCGCCAGACCTCTTCATTAGATGAAAATGTGTAAGGAAAACCACTGCAAATGGTCAATGAGATGACCAAAGCATGAAAAAGACCAAAAATACCCCTATTTTGGACGGCCATTTGACAAAAAATTTAATAGTGGACTAAAAGTGGCAAAGACTAAATAAGACTGGCCGTAATGTGACAAAAATTAATGAAGTGGACTAAAATTGGCAATGCCCCAATAACAGTAGGACCAAAAATGGAAACGACTCTTATTATTATTACCACCACCACAACTACAACATCACCAACACCATCACACCACCACCAACCGTACCACTACCAACACCGCCGCCACCACTACCACCACAAACACCAACACCACCATTACCACCACCAACACCAACACCACTACCACACCCCACCACAACCACCATGTACCACCACCACCATCACCGCTAGTTCACTACCACACCACCACCACTACTACCACCAACACCAACACCACCATAAGTCCATAACCATCTCCTCCACCACCACCATCTCCACATATTATTATTATTATTATTATTATTATTATTATTATTATTATTATTACTAGTTATTACATGCGTTTTGCACGATTAGACCAATGCCCAATGTGTATTTTTAAATTAATGTTCCTTAATTGGTTTACGTATTTGTATAATAATGAGAGAGAGAAAAATGCAAAAATCTGATGATAATAAGGAGTAAGGAGTAACTAAAATGCATAGATTATGAAGGGATATAGTGAGAAAAATGCAAAAATCTGATGCAAACGTTCTGTGTATTAATGTTAGTAACATTCGAATGTTAGAAGGATGAGTTATGCGTATTTTGTGTCAATATTTTGTGTATTCTATGCAAACGTTCTGTGTATTCTAGGCAACTATTCTGTGTATTCATGTTAGTAACACAGGTTGTGATGTGTTTGTGCATTTGAATGTTAGGGTACATAGAATATTTTTTTTCCCCAGGTTGTGATGTGTAAGTGTTAGTTTTTTTTTTCCCCAAGTTTATTTATTATTACTCCGTACCAAAGATACGCAAATTATATGGTGGACCATGGTCCACAATGCATTGTGGACCATGATCATGGTTGATACTGCAGTTCTGTTAAATTGATATTGCAGTTGTGTTGAAAGAAAACTGTAGTTGCGCGGAACAGAAATCGTTTCATCCGTCTGAAACTACAGCTGTGTTGAAATACAAGTATGGTTGTACAAGAGAATGAATCATAATGCATACGAAGAAGTATTATATTGTTTATATATTAATTATGCAGTAAAGATTGTTACTAAACATGCAATGTGAGTAGTTAAATGCTATTCTCATTAGTATAAAGAATCTAGGATCCTTTTTTAAGAAAATTGAAATATACTCCGTATATATATTTACATAACGATATTGAAGTTATACTAAATAATGACTATACCATGATTGATTTTTTTAAAAATGTTTCTAATCATTTTAATTACAAATAATGTTTTAGAATCATCATGATAAGAGATTTACAATCATACCTGTAGAATATTCTGTCAAGAATAAGTTAGGTTTAAGTGTCCTACTCTATTACTTTAATTAAATTAAATAAATTTGTAGCTACAACAAAAAAAAAAATAATACATATGCATTTCTTTAATTTAGAATTAGATGCTTACAATACCTTTATTCAAAAAAAATGTATTCATTATTTTTTAAAAAATTAAAAAGAAATATAATTCCATTAGTTATATTGTCTATATTTTTTACAATAAAAAATATTGATTTTCAAAAAAATTAAAATATTTTATTGTAAAAAATAAAGGCAATATAACTAATGGAATTATATATATATATATATATTTTTACAAAAATTGATAATAAATAATTTTTTTAAATAAAGGTATTGTAAACATTTGATTCTAAATTAAAGAAATGCATATGTTTTTTTTGTTGTTGTTGTAGCTACAAATTTTTCAATTTTTGTTTCAAGACTATTATCCCTTTTTTTCACTTTTGATCTTTTTTTTTAGTACTACTGACTCTGTTACAATGCAGTATCTTTTTTTTTAAAAAACTTTTGATCTTAAAGTTCGAGAAATTTGCTAAATTTAATATTTAACTATTGAGTATGAATCACATTCAATCAAAATCCAAAAATAACATATTTTCATTAGTCATGTATAAAATTCGTTTAATTTTTAACTCATGAATATATCAATTTTTTTTATTTTAAAATCACTTTAATCAAATCTTTCATAAATTCAATATATATATTACCAAGTGGATAGGCATGAACCTTTGCATGATGATACTCTTATTATTCCCTAGTATTTTGCACATACTTTTCTTGCTCCAATGCATTACAGAAAGAATGATTTATATGGATAAAACGAATCAAAAAATTCTGAGACATATATTTTCATGCTGAAATTCCATAAATCAAGTCAGGCAAAATCTCAATATGAATATATAGTCAAATCAGAAAATTACCAACCAAAATTATTTTATCCTTAAATATATTTTACTCCCTCAATTGTTTAGTTAATTTTCCAGATAATTAATTTTTATTTAAATTATTTTTAGTATAATTTTTTAATATTTATTTTAATTTTAATGAATAAAATTTAAATATTTGCAATAAAAATTTTAAAATTTTATTGTATACAAAAAGTCATATTTGAAAATTATAAAAAATTGTTAAATAAAATAAATAAGGAAATGTTAATTTAACAATATGAATAATATAATGACATATGTAATGGGAAAAATGAAGTATAATTTAGTCCTCTAAATTTGAAATTTTATATAAAATTTTTAAGTCTAAATCTAAATTTCTTTAAATGTATAAAAAATTATTACATATTCTTTTCTTCTTTTTTTTTTTGAAAAGTTATTATTACAGATTCTAATTGTATTATTTATTTATGTTGACATCTAATGGTTGTACTCAAGACTATTAAAATTGTCTAATGTCTACTCATTGACTCATTATTGATCTTCTATTCAAGTTTTCTCATTTTGGTCTTTCATTAGTAATGACAAGAAAATCTTTACACAAGGCAACTCAACAATGTTGATCAGACAGTTGATTAGTAATCACAAAATTAATTCTCAACAGGAGCGGGTTATTGACCTTCTTGGTTTGATCCGATTACCTCCTTGTGGTCCTTTATTGGTTAGGGTTACAATGTGAAGTTCATACATTACACAGATTTGCATAGTGACTGTTACTGCGGGTAAGTATTAAGTAACATGAATAATTTTTTTTTAAAAAAATACTTTACTTCCTTCCGTTGTCTTTTAGAAAAAACCATTGTATATGTCCACTAAAATAATTAGATAAAAATTACTATTTAACTATAATTTTTAAATTAAAAATATAAATTGTTATTTAATGGTACAAAATAAGAAAAAATTCCACCATGTCAAAATAAAATCATGCCTATTAATATGAATAGAAAGAGGTTATGGTATTTTTGTAAATATCTATAATTTTTTTTACAAAAATATTAGTAGGTACAATACATTTTATAGTAGTAGGTATTATATTGTATTTTTTTATATTATAATATTTTTAATTATATAATAGAGATAAAATAACACTTTTGATTCTTGAGTTATATGCCTTAGTGTAAACTCAATCTCTTATTAGTTTGAAATATAATTTTCATCCCTTAGTTATTTTTTAAAGTAACGCTTTTAGTCCCTCATAGATATATTATGTTAGCTCCTATTGAGAAATTTCAAAATTCCTTTATTTGCAATGCAAGTTGGCCATTTAAATATATATTAACCTCTCTTTTATATATCTTTTACTCGACTCATGTCATTTTCAACTCAAGGTACCACACATTTTAGACAAGCTTGCTACCTTTGACCATATTATGACTAGACAAATTTGAGCACTCATTGAGTTGAAAATAACATGAATTTAGTAATGTATATATAAGAGAAAATTGATGCTAAAATGCCAATACTAACCTTAAAATTAGAATTTTCAAAAAATTTCATAAAAAAAACTAATAAGATGTCTTAGTAACAATTTAAAATCACTATTTTAAAAGAGTTAATTTTATTTTTGTCTTAGATTTATAGGTGAGAATTCAGTCTTAATCTTTTTTGAAAATAAAGAAGCTAATTCATTAATCATAGGCTGAAACGTTTACAATAAAGATCAATGGAATGGTCAAACATTCCTTACAGTCAGACATAGAAACAACTTCCTTAACATAGAAAACTTGATTCGCAGACTGTTTCACAAATTTGAAGCCGAATTCTTTGAACGAACTTAAAGCTTCTTTAATGATTTGGTCAAACGTACCCAAGACTGACACTGGTTGAATAGTCTTGCACACCACCTGAGTATCTATTTCCATTCTTCTATCCATTGACAATATCTCCATTGGGCTGAACTGCATATCATAGTTCATAGGAGTCTCTTTCTCATTGTCATATTTGTCACCCAGGATGAGATTCACGTACGCTATGACTAGTTTTGTCAGAACATCATCTATCTATTGGTCCTAATATTATTGTAGTATGACTATTTTTTGTTCTCCGCCAACAAAACCATTGAAATGTCATTAGATACATAAATATTTTGATTTTGTTTATACAAGGTGGGTTGACCCGTTATATTTTTATTTATTTATTTTCTGAAAAAAAATCTATAATTGATGAAGACCCAAAAATCCTTGTATTTAATGACATTTAGAGTTTAAACAGTTTCGTTGACGAAAAACAAAAAAAATGATCATAACATAATAATACTAGAATAAAAAATATATATTACTAAAAGTAGAATGCCGACCACCTATAAATCTAAGACCAAAAATAAAATTAATTCATTTTAAAAAATAGACGAATGAAATATACACTTTAAATTAATAAAACTGGAGTCTCCTCTACGAATATCATTTACAGGTTCTTTTAGTTGGATGTAGTTGTAATTCTTTTACAACATAATTCCTTGGCTTTTTAAATTATCGTCTTTGGTTGGAGACTTGGAGGGAATTGCAACGAATTACCATTCATACATTCCCTCATGGAAATTCCACTTTATTCTTTTTTATTGAATTATAATTTCTTTTCTTCTCAATTCCCTCTTCTCAAACAAACGATCTGTTATTCTGTTAATGATCAAAAATGTCAATTTCCTTATAATCATATAATGATGATAAGAAGGGTAATGAATGATGGAAAACCACATTCTTCCCAACAGTGGTCAAGCGGACAAAATGACCTTACAAGTCATGGAAGGATCAAATAACCACGTTGGAAATTGGGGAATGACAACACGTCCAACCCCACACGTACCTGTAATTATCCAAAAAGAAAAATGTTTGAAAAGAAAAATATTTGAAAAACCCTCAGTACATTCATCTGAAAGTGATTTTTCTTTTTAATATAGTGGAGAAAAATAAAAATAAAAAATAAAAAAATAGAGAAAATAAGACCTTGCACAAAAGTTAACAAATACTATTTGAAGGGTCTAAAAATTCTTTTGGCGGAGAGTTTAAGAATTTTTTTGGGGTTCATTTTCCTAAATATGAACGTATTATTTGTTATAAAATAATAACAACAACAATAATAGCAATAACAAGAATATATATTTTACTTTAACTTTATTTTCTTTGAGTACCCAAACATTGAAAATATAACAATGATGCCATCAAACCAGAAGATACTTGGCAATAAATATAAAATATAAAAAGTTTTTAAAAAAAGGATCATGAAGAGTTTTACTTTAAAAAAAAAAAAGAAATTAAATTTTCAAATTTAAAATATTTAAATATAATTGCCATAAGCCACAAAGATGTGATATTTTAATTTTAACCAATAGGTCTAAATAATATTAAGAGATAATTTCAGGAATGGATTGGAAAATAATATTTTTAATTTCTATCAATATAATCATTTGAATTGATACTTGGGTTCGTGACATACTTTATGTGATAATGTACATCTCTCTTTAAGTAGTAGACTTGATAGAAATCTCATTATTCGATCTATTCCCATCAAATTTACCAAAAGAATAATATGAACTTTGTTGCAGTCTATATAATATTAGAGCTGTCGAAACGGGTTGGCAGGACGAAACCCGCCATATGATCGGCTAAAAAGCCTGCTAAAATACGGGATTAAAATAGGCCGGCTCGCCTCGGCCCACGGTCCTTGGCGGGGCCGACAAATTTAAAAAGTTTTAAATTTAAATAAAAATTAATATGAAAAAAGTTAATAAGTGTATACTAAAATAATTTGAATAGTATAAACATATATTAATACATTTGTAATTTGTTGAGCACAATAATAACTAATATAGTAATAAATCCTAAAAAATAATCAAATACATAATATGTGAATCTATAAGGCAATAACAAATAATTTATACATAATGTATTACTTACTAATATATTTTTCCAATATTAATAAATAAATAAACATATATTTATATATATAATTATATAAAATGGTGTATAATATACACTAATACTAATATTGTATATATCTAGACCAGCTTGTCAGGGTAGGCTAATAAACCTACCAAAATATGGGCCATAAAATTCAAAGGCCCTCCCCCCACCCTCCCTTTTTTTTTTTCTTTTGCGGGGAGGGGCGAGACGTGCTAAGCCCGTTTTGACAGCTCTATATAATATGAACAAAGATTTGAAGTAAATTACATTTTTTCCTACATGGATTATGTTAATTGGTAAAAATATAAATGAAAAGTAGCAAGGTAAATGTAATAATAAGCTCAAAGCTTTTGTCTTGATTGCTTATAGAGAGATCACGAGTCATGTGACTATGTGAGTGGATATGTCTAACTTGTGTCATCTCTTAATGTTCTTAATTTATTGTGCCATCTCTTAATATATTGATCATGATTTATATAGTATAAATGTAACGGATAATTCACAACAGTAGTGGTAAAGTAGATTAGCTGGCCGGTTTCAGCTCCATATCGTCTAACAACCTTCTCTTACTTCTTATGCAAGTTAACACCATTCTAATCTTAATCATTTTCAAGTAAACTATGCTCCCTAGATTTAAGCCCCAAAAACATGCTTGTTTTGAGCTGAAAAAAAGGGATAAAAACCTTCTAATACAATCTCAACACTCTTTAACAACAACCACCCTAGATAGCTAGCTAGGCTAAGATCAAAATTCTTATTCCTTTGTCACACACTTTTTTTTTTTAAATCGGAAAAGGAGGGGGGACCCCAGGGGAGACAAGAGCTACATTGCCTCCTCCACTCGTCTTATACTCGTGACGTGCACCATGTCATTGAGGTACACCTCATCGCTCAGTAAGGGGCATGAATCTAACGTTCTCCCCTCGTCATCTTGATACGCTCCGAACGATGCACTTTAGTTGTACGACACTCCATCTATTCCAAAACAATTAATCAACTGCTTCAATATGGAATTAAATTCAGGAAAAATAAAAACCAAAGACAAAAAAATCCAGCTAAAAAGTCAATAATACTACCAACAAGATCAGATGTGCAGTTGCAACTTACACGTTTTCATGACAATAATTCATTTTCTGTAAGAAATATTTCCTTTTGGGAGGAAACCAATTGAAGATGGAGGCATTATATTTAAAAGCTGACTCAATCATACCAATAATATAATGCTATTGCATGATGATGCAGGAAATATTCTCTTTTTTCCATACTTTTTATTTTTATTTTCCTTTCAAGAAACAAACAACAAATTCTGTTTATGAAATATTTAAGTAGAAAAATTTCTAAATGGTCTTCTAGTTCTTTGTTTGGACGCTTTAGTATTATGCGTAACGTCTTGTGTAACACCAAAGGTTTAGTTCTAATGAAAGATAGATAGATTTAAGTGTGGAAAATGTATTCTTTGTCCTTTAATTATATAACTCTAATTGTTTTAATCATATCTGTTAATCATTGCATAATACACTTTTTTTAGTACACGTAATACGCTTCTAATTTTATGAAAAAAACAAAAGTTTTGATTTTCGTCTTACTAACTAACGAGACATAGAATATAAGTCAAATCACCACGTAAGTTTACAATTTCGTTACTTGAGGAACAAAAACTGTAACAATTTGTATAGTTAGTGGTGCATTTTGCAACAATACAAAAAAACAAATGTTACGTAGTTATTTGGCAGTTAGGGTCATAATGCGAGCTTAACTCAAAACACACATTTGAATAGCTGCTGCAGGTTTTTCTCGTAAATCAAAGGAGAAAAAAAAAACATTAATAACTTTAGAGAATGAAGCTTGCTTAGTAACTAGGCCCAAACATCACAATTTCAAATGCCCTTAAATTAATTAGCCCAACCTAATATTTAGATGAATTAGACTCATAATTTAACTGATTAATTGATCCAACACCAAGCAATTGCACTTTGGACTAACTCATACAATGCGACCCCTTCATCATCTTGAAAACATTTCCAAGGCGCTATAAAACTTAAGCAATTAGCATCTCGGCTATAGTAATTAAGTTAATTCAATTAATTTAAGACAAAAATGTAATTTTAGTCTTTCAATCAATCATATATTTCCATTTTTTTGGGTATTACTGAACGCCCCCACTGAGCTCAAATCCATGGCCTCCCATTTGAGAGAGTCATTTCATGTCACTAGACCACAAGGTCATTGACATCATATATTTCCATTTGGTTGTTTTAATCCCTAACAAGTACAATTGCCAAAAGTGCAAAATAATTACTTTTCAAATCTTTTTAAACTTACCGTCAACCAATATGAAAATAAACCATTTGGGTTGACGAGAAAAAAAGAAACATATTTTAAAAATAGCAATTGATGTTAAGAAAATGAGTAGTGCCCTACATCTACCACTCACAAGTTTGTCATTCCTTGACAATGTGGCTGGTTTTAATAGCTTTATTTTTTATTTTTTTTTTATTTTTATATTAAATTTTAACCTATTAAAATTTACCACATTATGAAGTGGTAAGTTTGTGAGTGGTAGACGATGGAGGGGCATCTAGCATTGTCTGGACTTGTCCTTAGTGTTAACAGTGGTAGAAGAAGCAAAATTGCATATATTTGACTACATTGAGGAGTCATTTTGTAATTTGATGTATTGACTATTGAGTTGATTAAATTAAGGTAAAAATGCATTAGGCTATACATTAAATGGCCCAATAGAACTTGTGAATCAATTCAAACGGGTAATATAGCCTATTAGACAACATTAAATCAGATTTTAGTTCCATTAAAATCCATTGTAATTGGCCCATTTAAAATAGGATGTTACTGCATGGT
>CM008342.1:16366344-16387439 GCA_002525835.2 Ipomoea batatas | reverse complement strand
AGTGGTAATACCAAGTTGCTCCCTTATATGGGAGGTTGTGGTTCGAGCCTCAGCGATATTAAGTCTTTGTGCTTCAATAGGTTGAGAAAGTAGTAATGAACATATACTGCATTGTAATAGAGTCAGTAGTATTAAAAAAATAAAACACTTAAAATAAATATAATCATAAATATTGTTGGATATAGACGAAAAATAAAAGACATCAAAAGTCAAAACTTTATACAAATCATAATTAATTTGATAAAATAATTCAAATAGAAAACATATTATAAATTACGTATCTCATTATTAATTTTTAAAAAAGTTTACACACTGAAGCTATAAGGATTCAAACTCTCACCATTTCTTAAGTAAGCACACACACCTTTCAACTCAGCTAACTAGTCAATTGTCATTCATATCTATTTTCATATATTTATGTCTAAAAACGTACTATACATACATACATACATACATACATACATACATACATACATACATACATATATATATATATATATATATAAGGACTATATAGGGGTTGGGGTGGGGTGAGTGGGGGCAGCTGCACTACTATACACAGCAGCAGCTCCTCCCTCTTCAACTCTATATAAACTACTATGGAGTATTTCATTTCCATTTGTATTTAACTCCACCACTCACACCTCATCAGCACCATATAGATATGATACTTCAACGTATATAGGATAGTTATCGTCTTGTCCGTATCGAATCTATGCCATCGTCGACGATTCACTGTCAATCTGAATAGTCAATTGAGCCGCTCGAACAAGAAAACCTTTCGAAAAATGACTTCTCGCCTCCCGTATTCCATTCCCCCAGGCCATCTCTTTTCCGCTTTCACTGGTATTTGTGATTGGTCTTTCCTGGTTTTATTAGTGTTCATATCTTTTTCTCATTATATTAGCTAATGCGTTGCTTGTAAAATCCTTGAAAGCCACTCAGTTGTTGTTAACAACAGCTTGTTAGTACTATCGAATCAGTTGTTAAGAACAACTTGTTTGGCCCTTAGTACTGTCAAAGCAGCTGGTCACCACCTCTCTTATCAAACATATTATAACCTTGTAGAAGATCGTGTCAATTCAAATTGAATATTTAGTACCTACTGAAACACAAAGAGTGCTCGAAACCACTTCCATCATCCATGTGGGAGTGTAAAGTGGGACACCGGTGCCACTAAACCACAAGGTCTTTGGCTCTTTTTGTATTTACTCTACTCATGTTATTAGGAATAACAATATGATATGTAACTACTCGTATGTTTATTCATTTTCAAATGTGTGAATCTAAATACGTACATTTAGAATTATCAAAATACAAATGAATATATATTGCATATACCCGCTCCAAACTTGATTGATATTATCAATATAGCACTTGAAATCATCTTGAAACCAATTATACACATGCACACACAAATGACACAATTGGATGCAGGAATTCACTACTACCTCAACCTATTTCAAACCCGACTATATATGAACTACTCAAACCAATCCTAATAGTGTTCTGGAGGTCTGGCACTTGGTATTATTTTATACGTTGTCATGCGTGGGTAGTATTCTCATCATCCAAATTAAAACTCAAAAAATAACAATCAAAATCTAAATATTTGAAAAGAAATTAGATATAACCGAATCGATCCAATGTGCACACACGACCATACTACTCGATATTATTGTTACCTACCACTAGCATTATTTATAGGTTTAAGTATAATGAATATAAACAATTGATAGACATGTAGATTTAATAGTTTAAATAACTCCGTATTTTCACATTTGAAAATTAATATGAAAAGAAAAATGTTGATAAACATGCTTTCTAATTTTTCATCATTTTTCTAATGGAAAAAGAAAAAATAGAAAATTATGAAAAAATGAAATAGAAAAATGCACTAAACAGTTCAGGCAATATATAATTTCTTGTTTTTTTTTTCTCTCTATTCATTTCTTTGTGGGTGATACAGGAAACTACTCATGCGATAATGTGTACTGGATAAATCTCAACATATATAATACTTCACAAAAGGTACGAAGAATTTTTTTTTTTTTTTGGATGGTACGAAGAATTTAGCCCAGAATTTAGCCCTATCCAGTATCCACTCTCTATACTTGTCTGTCCGTTTAACAGTCCAGGTCCACCCACGCTCGTTCCAGGTAGGGGAAATCGTCACTTGCGAGAATTGATCCCGAGTTGTCCCGGAATTCTTTCCCACAAAGAGAGCTCACTTGCCACTTGAGCTACCCCATTGGAAATTTGGAATGCAAGAAAAATCTTTAAAAAGTGAGTTGAACCCAAACCCAATATTTGATAATGGGCCTTTTCATGTGGATACTTATGTGGACTTGGGTCGGGTCCATCGCATGGATTAAAACGGCTTTTTTTTTTTAAAATCCTTTTCTAAACCTTCTATCAGAAAGCCCAACTAAGCGTGTAGCCCAATAATCAATCATTATTGCATGGACTGTGGTACACACGGCTGTAAGCAACGTTCCAAAAACATTGATTACATTATTCTAACTCATAAAATAAATTATTCTAACACATAAAATACATTATTCTAACTCATAATATATGATATTTTCTCTAAAATTTCATTATATTAAGTATTAACACATAAAGAAATTGTACACTTGTATTTAAAAAAAAAAAAAAGTATTTATACACTTGGATCCATGTAAGTGTCGTAGCCACATCAACAATAACCTGTTGAATAAGATATTTTGGACTTAATTGAATATATTTTGTCGTTTTAAAGGGCTTGAATGGGACTTGAATCACTTAAGAGGCTCAATTGCACTTTTCTATTAACTTAAAGGTCCTATTTGAAACTTTTTCCTATATTCATTTATTTAAATGAAGTTCTCTATATGTGAAAGTAGATATATTTTTTTTTGAGTACTATTGACTCTGTTACAATGTAGTATATGTTCATATCTATTTTCTCAACCAAATGAAGCACAAAGAGCCAATATCATCTCCGCTGAGGCTCGAACTCACTATTCCTATGTGAGGGTGCAACCGGTGAAAGTAGATATATTATACATAGATCTAATAAATACATTCGACCAGGATGAAAGTGAAAAGATTCAAATCAAACTTCTTAATTACTCTACAAAGTAAATTTTTTGGATTGATTAGGTCCTACAATTTTATTTTATATTTTTTTTACATGTGAAGAGGATTAATACTAATACCTTGACACTATTTGGTAACATAGTTAGCATATTAGTCAGTTTTAATTTATTTGATCACTATTAATTAGCTGTTTGGCTTGATTAAACAACCAATATAAGTGTTTAGTTAATTAGCTTTTTGTAACAACTTATTGCTCCAAAACGTTAAATTCAAAAAGCCGCTTAAAGCAACTTTTTCAATCAGCTTTTTTGATAAAAACATTTTGCATGTAATCAACTATCAGCTAACGATTAATTACCAAACATCTTTCTACAATCAGCTAATGCTATCAACTAACTAATCAAACCTACTGATCCAATCAATTAGCAGCTATCAGCTATTTATCGAACACCCATTTATAAAAAGTCTCATAGATGCGCGCACAATTCAAGTTTCACCGAGCTAAGAATAATTTATTCCCAATAGAGTAGTGTCTTGCCTTCAAATCTAAGAAATAACTTATTTGGGTAAGATAAATGATAACGAATCATCACCGTCAACCCTATTTAATAATTGGGCAATTCTATTTTTTCAAATCTTTCGTACTAAATTGTGTCCAAGATAATATGTATTCACCTATTTCACTCGTGATATTTTCAATTGATTTACAAATAAAAAATAAAATAAAAGTTATGTAACATTTGATATGAATTATATTACTGAAATAAAACTTTGTGGGTGAAACAAAAATCATACCCAACACCCCACCCCCTATGTTCAGTTATTTATAATTTAAAAGTGACTTCTTTTTACTAAAAAATTGTATTAAAGTTTTGAAAAGAAATGTGAACTTTACAAGTTGGGTTGATATTTTTTTTTAGTGACCGCGAAAATGTGTAGTCACTACACGAAGTGTATATCGAATAAATTTCGCCTTACGACCTTAGACAACAAAGGACACCAAAGAGGTAAATTAGTTTAGCTCACCCATAGCTGACCAACTCAAATTAAGAAAAGTCAATAAACTGCTCTCATCGAGGTTAAACTTGTAACCCGTGACTACAACTAAGCTAATTTATATTTAAATTATTTTATCCAATGGAAGTTGGAAATAAAAACTTTTCATGCAACCATGAAAACTATATACTAAAAGGCTCATGGAGAGAACGTTATATTATTATATTATTAGGATTTAATCCATGTTTTCCCCATTATTGTTACTTATAATTTTTTTTTGTCTTTCCTTTATTTGATTTTATTATTTGCATTTTATTCAAATTTGTAAGACTAGACTTAGCTAAACAAAACACACTTGAAAAGAAAAGAAAAAATCTCTTAGCTAAACAAATACCTCCAGTTATACAATTTAAAGAAAATTAAAAAAAAAAAATGGCAACAACATCTTATATATATCATAAATTTAAATCTTATACCTCATTCTTTGTGTGAGAACATTTAAAACTTATAAGAAAATAATTACAAGTCTAAAAAGTTTCATCTTTTATTATATTATATTGTTGCACCTGATAATTATTTTTCCTAACACCCTAAAAAGAGACTGGGAAGAAAGGTGGGGGTCTACAAGGGAGCAAATCTCATATGATCGAATAGCTGGAAAAAGAAAACCTACAAAATTTATTATTTTTTTTAATATATTATATTTCTTTAGCCTCACCTCCAACTTGACATGCACTCCTATCTTTGACTCCTTCCACCCTCCACGACTGAGTTTAAATTCATATCATATTATTTAAACACTAAATCTAATCATTCTTTTTATTATTTAAAGGTATATATAATTCATAATTTATTTCAACCATGTATAAATAATCACATAACTTAGCACTTTTATGTTTATTTCAACCATGTATAAATAATCACATAAGTTAGCACTTTTATGTAAATAATTCTGGTAGGTCTTCTAATAAATATCTTAATATTTTAGAAAATTTATAGCCTTAGATTTGTCGAGACTTACTCTATCAAAGATTTTTGTTTGAACTTGTAGATAATGAATTACAATCCAGAAACTACGTACACAAAATGTAAAGTTTTCATTCATGATTAGAAAGGGGTGAATATTACTTTTCAAGAACTTGGCATGAAAATGTAGCCGATCATGGCATAATGTTTAAACTTTGTGTTTCAAATTTGTTTTTGGGCATCACATTGATTACGATGTGTTTATCAACTATGGTATCAATTTTTTTATTTAATTTGTTTAAGATTTGATTATTTACCGATTAATATATATTTTGTCAATAGTATCGTGAAGAGTACACACATTCTTAACCAGTTTGGTTGACGTAGTGACCGTGCACTCTCGTCCCTTAAGAGATGTCGAAAGTTCAAACTTCATACTCTCATATGAAAAAACTAATCTGGTTAGCACTTTACCCATTAATTGAACCGGACCAGTGTAACAACTCAAAAAAAAAAAAAAAAATGCGTACCCAATTTACTATGAAGATTCACTTTTACTATTTATAGTTTCTGATTTTCTGGTAATTGTACCAACCCGATCTCTAAAACCCGCCCGCTACTCCAATTTCCAACCCGACAACCCAACACGTCTACGCTGTCGTCTGACGTCATCAATGTCGTACTGAGCTGGCACCAAAGGTTTCATCGTTTGTCGACACGCACGAGGTACGGGTTCCCTTGATGACATGGAAATAGTGTCACGTGATCTGTGCATGTACCAAACCGATTAAAAATGCGATGCAACCAAGGACAACATAGTATCTTCAGTACATTCTTTGCTTATTATTTTCAAACGCCTTTACTACACTACTATTTTATACTACTCCATATCAATTTAACTTCTTTTTTTTTTTTTTTTGGTTATAAGATCATCACCCACCCAAAATATCAAATGACACATCAAAATAGATATTGTTACAACAAATTTTATTTTTGGAAAAGTTACGAGTTTGGGCCCTGAATTTTAACCAAGTTTCGACTCATCAGTCCCTAAGATATGACCGTATCTGAGTTTAATTTCTCATTTATTTGCAAAGTGACGAGTTTAATCCATGACCGTTAAATTTGACAGAAAAATTAAAAATAAATTAAAATTTGAATGGTAAAGTAGGAAATTCACATTTTATTCTCCCTTCTTTTTTTTTAAAACACATTTTGTTCACTTTGTTATATTAAAACCACTTTCACAACATTATTTTTCAATTCTTAGCCTGTTATTTCAAGATTATTCAATTTTAAAAGCATTTCAATAATTTTAATTAGTATGACTTGTTAGGAATTTGGTTCTCGTATAACAAACTTAAGACTTAGCACAAACAAAGAAACATTTGATCAATTTTTCAGGCGTGTGAAACACACCGTTCTAAAAGTTTATGATTTCTCTTACTAAACATCAAGGGTAATCAAGCATAACTTTTGAAATACAAGAAGATGTCAAATTTCTCAGGTTATTTTTATGACAAATTCACCAATGGAGTAACCTAAGTTTTTTAGTACATAAAATTCTTTCCTAAGCTCTACAGTAACTTTATCAAGAATCGTATATCATGACAATATATAATAATTATATTATATATATACCCATCACATCCTATGTCTTCTTAAAAACCAGAGTAATGAATGAGAAACCTAAGACTCAGTTATGAAAAATTCTAAAAATGATTATGGACTAAACTACAACATACAAAATAATTATTTTTTACATACTAAAAATCTAAAATTATTCCGTTGGTGAATTTCTCATAAAAGAACCCTGAGAAATTTGACATCATTCTGTATTGTATCTCAAAAGTTCTGGTTTGCTTACATTTGTTACTTAGTAAAGAAAATAAAAAATTATTAGGATAGTGTATTTCCCACGCCTAAATACAATGATCAAGTGTTTCTTTGTTTGTGCTAAGTCTTAAGTTTGTTATACGAGAGCCAAGTTCCTAACAAGTCTTACTAAAATAGTAAAATTATTGAAATGCTTTTAGAATTGAAGAATCTTGAAATAAGAGGCTAATAAGTGAAAAATAATGTTGTGAAAGTGGTTTTGATATAATAAAAAGAATAAAATGTGATTTTTTAAAAAGAGAATATATGTGAATTTCCTACTTTACCCTTCAAACTTTAATTTGTTTTTTTTTTTTTAATTTTTCCGTCAAATTTAACGGTCGGTGACTAAACTCGTCACTTCGCAAATATCTCAGACATTGTACATAATCTTTTTGGGCTTAGTGCTCCAGATAATAAAAGTGATATTTTCCTACCCTCATTTTGTATATCCATACTCGGTTTATAATGGATCTGGGGTCCCATAAAACCATCAACTACTTAAAAAAAAAAAAAAAGAATTACAAAAAATTGAATTGTACTTCCTCTCTCATTTTTTTGTGTCTAAATCGACTAACAAGGCTTAGCTTGATTGAAGTTATTTATAATTCAATTTTTCATAATATTAAGTTCAACATTAATATATAAAATTTATATATTTAGAAACTACGCTAAAAGTACTATTAAACACAAAATAATAATAATAAATTAATAATAATAATAATAATAATAATAATAATAATAATAATAATAATAATAATAATAATAATAATAATAATAGTTGTAGTAGTAGGAAGATACTAAAAAAAAAAAAACAAATAAGAAAAAAATGATTTTATCAACAAATTGTAAACATAACAAGTAAAATGTGACATAGTGAGTATAAATTTTATTTTTTGTTATAAATACCTTCATATCGAACCAAAATGTACTATATATACAATACTTCATATATCGTATTTAACTTGACATGTTTATTATTCATTGATTAGACCAATTTTTTCTTCACTTATTTTTTAAAAATTAAAAATTACAAAAAATTAAATTGTAAATAATTTGTATTAAGTCTCATTAATCGAACTCAACACATAAAATAGCAGGAAGTATTTGGTAATATTGAAGATATGAATAAAGTGAAATTAACTTACTATGAATTAAAGTATGCAAATAACAATATTATATTTTCTTACAGTATCACCAAGCTAAGGCCAACAATCTTCAAAACAAGCTAGGAAATAGTAAATTAGGATTATTGTTCCTAGTACATAAATTATGTTCACTAATAGTTTTAAATTAAATATTATAATAAAACTTGAATTGTAAATAAACTCAAACTTGTTAATTGAAATAGACAAAAAATATATATATAATTTTATTTAATTTAGTTCATAGACTTAAAATTTTTAAAAATTTCTTTACACTCATAATTATAAAATTAAAAACAATTGGTGACACTGTTTCTCGTTATCTCTCTTGTATGATTTGTTGGCTATTACACAAGAAATAGTTTATTCAGTCTATATCCTCGGGTAATTAATGGTTAACTTGTTGCAAGTTTCTCTCGTCACAAAAAAAGGAATAAATTGAGGTTATTAAATTTAGAAATTTATTATATTATAAATTTTGCATTATTTTCATAAAATTTGAAACTTAAATTGTGACATTTGACCTCATTAATGGTAAAATTGTCTAACATGAAACAAAACGTAATATAGGGCCCTACCAGATTTGAACTGGTGACCTCTTGATCTGCAGTCAAATGCTCTACCACTGAGCTAAGGACCCTTTTATTTTAGTAGTTATATTCAAATATGACACCTAACATCAAAGTTCTCTTTCAACTATTTGGATGTAGCATTTGATTCTTGAGTTTTAAACCTTATTATCGAATTCAAACCCGATTACATTACTTGTTTTTTTATTTTTTGTGCTTTGAAATGTGATTCAAGTCATTAAAGAACGAGAAGAAATTCATTATTTTATGAAACTCCACTTTTGTTTTATTGGAATGAAAAATGGGAAAATAAAAATATATTTATAAAAAAAAAAAAAAGATGAAAAACAAATTTCTTTATTCTAATTACGAAGTATTTGATTTTAATTTCAATTCTAATTCTAATATTCCAACCAACCGCCTCCTAAGTGCATTGCAAAAAGTTTCAATGAAGTTAAAGAAAGAATTAGTAATTGATGAAGTGATTCAAGTGCTTAACGAGTAACGACGACCAACTGGGAGTCTCCAACACCAAATTGATTACAATGATCTGCTCGTATTAGTGCCTTGGGTTGAACCCTCCTTTTGACCCAAAAAATAGGTAATTTATTAAATCTATCGGGGGATACTAGCTAATTTAATTTTAATTGTAGCCATCAAATTTTACGAAAAATAATGAGGAATTGGTAATGAAAGGCTAAATTGGACAAAACAACTAAAACTAAGTGCAAATTAAATAAAAAAATATTACTATAATCGAGAACTAAAATATAAAGGAAATTGAGTCTTTTAAATATATGGTGTAAATCATACCAAACCTAATAATGGAAGAACCTTCAACATATTTCAACCAATATTTGTGATGCATTTTTAATTTTAAAAAAGTGACAAAATCATATTTGGGAAAATAATATGAGAGGAAGGTAGGGTTGTGATTGTAGTTAGTCAAAGACAAGCAGTCTGGTCAAAGTCCAACTTCTCATCTTATCATAGTCTTAAGTCCTTTAATATATAGACATATAAATCTTTATCCCTAAATTCCGGGACACCTTATATTAATTAATAAAATAATATATTTCTCCCAACACATTACACCTAAAGTGTTTCCATATTTTTGAAGAATGTGCAAAAATTCTAATTTGACTCATCACAGACCAAGTTTCTCTTGTCAGATTACAACTCAACATTTTTTTTTCTTTTATTATTATTACTATTATTATTATTATTATTTTGGAAATTTCATATTTTTTTCTTTAAACTATTTTAATAATTTATAAATATAATCTCTTTCTCTTTTCAAAAAAAAAATATAATCTCTTTCTTTTAATTTTTATAAATGTGATCATTTAATTATTAAACAAGTTGTGAGTTTAATCTCTCAACTAATTGAGATGTGAAATTTCATTTGTATTTATGATTTTATGGAAAAATAATAATAATAGACTGGAAGTTACGCATATACATTTATAAAACTTTAAATACAAACAAACTTGACGTTTCTTTTAGTTGAGAGATTGAAATTATAACTTCCTTAACAATTTAGGCAAAAACTTGTGTGTGACCGCCTCATTGTGAGTCGGGCCGGGTCAATGTGAAAACGTGATGCTTATACGCACAAATGTCATACTCATATGCTCAAGTGTAATACTAATTAAGAATAAAATTTTTGTTACTCATATGCTCAAGTGTAATACTAATTAAGAATAAAATTTTTGTTACTTATATGGTCAAGTGTAATACTAATTTATATGCTCAAGTGTAATACTAAATTAGTATTACATTTGAGCATATAAGTATGACATTTACAGGTTGATTCTACCCGACCCAACTCGTCTTACGAATAAGGATCCGTGAGACGGTCTCATATAAGTTTGACTCAACAATTAAATGGTCAAATTTTAAAAAATTTAAAAAGAGAGACTAAATTTATAACGCAAGAGAATTTGAGGGATTAAAAGTGTAATTTTTCCATAATTTCTCTATTTTTAAATTCTTTTTTGTTTTCTTTGAGTCGGTGATGCTAATGTATGTTTGTATCGATGATAGGTATTTCATATTTCAATCATCAATCAATTTCCCTTTTTTTTCTTTTTTTTTCTCTTAGTTATTTAACCCCACCCCATTCAATAGTGGAATTAATAACTTGTTCCACATTATTATTATTATTATTATTATTATTATTATTATTATTATTATTATTATTATTATTAATTTTTTATTATTATTATGGCATGTTTAGTTCTCATATAAGTTAAAATAAAATAAAATTTTTATTAAACTAAATTTTATTCTACATACAAACCAAGCATGCCATAAATAAATGTCAAAATCAAGCAATTACTAATACCCATTGACAAGATCAAACATATATTATTACACCAAAAAGTTATAACTAATAATGAATGCACAATTATATTTTCTGACTTAATATTCAATTTAGTCATCGATTATAGTGATTTTTCTCAATTTAGTCATAAAAGACTTTTTGTGCTTAATTAGTTCATCAACTTCAATGGTTTTACCCAATTGAGTCTTATGTGAAGATAGCTTGGTAATTTTACGTCTATTAATGCTCAATTTAGTCATCGACTATAGGAGTTTTACCCAAATTAACCTTTGACTATAGTGGTTTTACCCAATTTAGTCATCGACTATAGTGATTTTTTTTATTTAGTTCTTGATTCTAACAGTTGAAGATTGAATTGGATAAAACCATTAAAGTCGATGACCTAAATAAGCATAAAAATTCGTTTAAGATTAAATTGAGAAAAATCAATATAGTCGATGACTAAATTGAATATTAACTTATACGTACTTTTTTATACTTGCACAATAACAAGCACAATGTTTTACACATCGAGCAATAAGATGTTGAATTTGACCTGACAATTTTTTTTGTCCAACATTACATCAATTTAGTGGGTTACATCTTTTAATATTGCCTTGAGCCCTTGACCGGCCCTTCATCTTTTAAAAAATGCTAATTATAGATTTGGCATGATAGAAGTATAGAACTTCCTGATGTTGATATCAGTCATACAAATCAGTAGAATGCCTTTAAGATTTAATTTTAATTATTTCAATTGAGTACTCTATATATGTGTGTGTGAAAATTTTGTAATAGCAAAAAGAAATTATATTCGAGGCACCAGCAATTTTACAAATACAATGATAGTTACTTACATAAATGTCATTGTCCATTGGCTATTAATAGTAATCGATACAATATATTTTAATGTGTATATTATACTAATAATATTGAGTACAACCAAGTATGATATGTCTAGTTATATCGAATACTATCAGCATTGATACTATCAATATCCAAGTAGTGATTCTCACCTAAACTGGACCCTATATAGAATATGTTCAAATGAGAACCTCTATTAACATGTGAACTTGTGAATCATTGTGCACCGTTGATCTTACTCAATCTTGTGGTTTATAATGATTTTGACGAGCTGGTAAATATACATTACCAGGGCCGGATTTTAGGGCGTGCAAGATGGGCAACCGTACAGGGCCCCAAAATTTTGGGGGCCCCTAGTCCAGCTCTGGGTTATGTTTTACATGTGTTATGTTTAGATAAACTTATTAAATAAAATATTTGTAGTTTGCATTATGTTTAGAATTTTGTTCATAATAAATAAAGTTTGAATGTTTTCAAAAAAAAAAATAATAATAAAGTTTGAATTTATTTTAGCTTTTTTGCATTTTTCTCTTTGCAATTTTTTTTTTCACTTCATAGTTTATTTATACTTTGATAGGGCCTCACTTATTTACCAGCACAGGGTCACACAAATAAAAAAAACCGGCCCTGTACATCACTGCACCGGATGCGCCACTGTACCACCCCTCAGATCTCGATTGTCTAATCTCACATCTCAATGGTGCATAGGAGTTCACAGGTTCACACCCAAACATTAGTTCTCACCTGAACCAAAAGATATATATATATATAATTAGGTATGATATATATATTATTATACTGTGTATTATCGGTATAGTAAAAAATCTTAAAACTATATATAAGAAAATAAAGCATAAGCATGGAATCATATATGACTATGATATGAATATATAAAATCTTGAAATAATTTAGTAGGTTAGTCAAGGGAGTCATAGATTTGGTCCATGTCACTCTAGAAACATGAGAGCCAAATTATACTATTATCTTATTGAAAACTCAATTATATAATCTCTTGAGAAATATAGTTTATTTGAATACAAAATGCATAGCTCAATCATTCAGTAAACAAAGTTTGTATTACATATAAGAGGGGTTAGTGGGAAGCATTATGGAATATTGAAATGGCCAAAAAAGACACAAAAAGGGGTTGACCATTTTTGATTTATGATTAGGATTTATGTTGTTCCCAAGGCTGGGCATGTGAGTGAAGGTTTAGTTTAATGAAAAGATAAAATGCAAGTGTCCTCTTAGAAGTTGTTGGATTAGTGCATGCATGGCCCACTTGTTTATTACTTTGTTTTTTTTTTAGTTATTATTAAGGATGTTGCTCTCCATGTTTTCCTTCAACTTTTGTTTCCCCCTTTTGACTATGCTCCTTTGGAGTTACTTTTGGACAAGCTAGACAAGTTACTTCCTTTCTTCCTCCTTTTGGGTACCTAGTTTTCTTTCACTCACAACTTTCAACTTAACTTGTTGGATGGGAAATATTAATATATAATATAATTTACAATGAGTTAATTCCAGATTTAGTCGATTGGCTTTTCGATTTTGGTCATGGACTTTTAAAGATACCAAATTTAGTTATGGAGAGTATTGAATTCTTTAGAATTGTAAACCACTATAAGATTTTTCACGTGCGACCTGTTAATATTGAAAGTGAAATTAAGACTGCTAGAATAAAGAAATTAGGGCTTTGTTTTACGCGTGTGAGAAACAATTGGCGCAGTGGTCATGGCTTTCAATTTACCTTCAATGTTAAAGATTCGCACATGGAAAAGCTAATGGTTGATTATAATTGAAAATGATTCAATACTTACAGACTAAATTTGATAGCTTTAAAAATCAACGACTAAAATTGAAAATAAGTGATAGTTAAATTCATGGTGTGTTTGGTTTACACATGGGAATCGGAATCAGAATGAGAATCAAATATTTGGTAATGATAATGATTTTTGTGAAAGTATTTTTCATGTTTGGTAGTAGGGTGAAATTTGAATGATTACCAATATTGATGTTTGGTTATGTATATTTGACCCTATAATGGGAAATATAATAAAGGTTTTAAAAATACAAAAAAAAAAATCAAAGCAATTTATCCTAATATAATGACATTCAAAGCACCAATATGAACAAAAAATCAAAATAAAAATATGAGAGATGTAATGAGGATGGATAAGATGAAATAATACACGTTTTTAATTAAGGAATGTGATTTTTAATTGAAAGATAGAGTAATCAAATCTCATAGTTGTCTTAAAAGTTGTCAACTAATAATAACTATGATTTTTATTTTTATTCCTAATGTGTAAAGCCATAAACCAAACACACCCTCAAAATTAACTCAGTTACAATATATTGATGAAAGAAAAAGAAACAAGTGAAAGGGAGTGAATATTTTAAAACCATTATGGGACTGAGAATTAAAGTTCTATTATTCTACCTTGAAGGTGTTGGCATATAGATCAATTGTTATTACTTAATGAGTGGCAAAAGGTGAAGGTGTCACAATCTTCTATGTCTAATAAATACTGTATACTAAATTAGTGAGCTAAATTCTTGCGAACGAAGGTTTTATAATTTGATTATTTTTAGAGATCGAGGTCGAACTTAACACTAGAAATTAGATATGTTTATGTACTTTAATTCTCTTTTGTTTTTCCCTTCAGTTTTTCATTTCCTTTTTTTTATTCGTGGCTTCCTATTTTCTAATTTAGAAAATATATTTGTATATCCATATTTATTTGCTCTATTTCTTTTATTTTAAAAATATTAATAAAAATTGTTGCATCTATTTTTCTTTTCAATATAAAAGATATATGATCCCAATCTACCTGAACCTGGGAATACTGTCATTATTTTTTATCTACCAAAACAAGAATGTTGCACACACTTCATCTAGCCTACAAACATCTTCACAAAGCCTAGTACAAAATCTAGGACAACTTACAATTTTTAAGGGCGGCCATACCCACAGTCATACCTCTCAATCTCTCATAAAAATGTCCTAGTTATCTTTTTAGTAAAAGTAATACTATATTTCCTCTTACTTTATACATTTTATTTTTAAGTGACAAAAAAAATATAGTTATTATACGATGATATGAATGTACATTAAGTAAAACTTTACTCTTATCTAATAGCTTACAAATCATAAATTAAAAGTAAATCATACTCGGAAGAGTTTGGGGTGTTTGGTAAATAGTTGTTAGTTGATTGGGTTAGTGGGTTTGACTAGTTGATATCATTAGTTGATTGTAGAATGGTGTTTGGTAAATTAACTGTTAATTGGTAGGTGATTACATGTAAAATGACTTTTCTCAAAAAGTTTATTGAAAAAAGTCTTTGAGCATCATTTTGAATTTTAGCGTTTTGGAGTAATAAGCTGTTACAAAAAGCTAATTAACCAAACACTTATATTGGTTGTTTAACCAAGTCAAAGAACTAATAGTGGTCAAATAAGTCAAAATTGACTAATAAGTTAACTATGTTACCAAACAAAACCTTTATGTGCGCCAAAGACCTTGTGGTCAAGTGGCCTCCGGTGTCCCAATTAACACTTCCACATGGATGATGGGAGTGGGTTCGAGCAATACTACATTGTAATAGAGTCAGTATTACTCAAAAAAAAAAAAAAAACCTTTATGTGACGAGTTAGATTAAAAAGTTAGCAATAATTGAACTCGTAAGCTTCTAGTATTGATTTTAAATTTCATTTTTAACTCTTTATTTTCATGTCATGCTATGAAGGATGATCAATCAATATATATATGGTTCTCGTGTTGTTGGGTGTGTCAGGTGCGGTAGTGCGATGAGATGAGAGTCATTGATCTTGCATAAATTAACGTCCAGGATTAACAATGATTAAAAAATACGGTGACAACTTGGTCTTTTTGCATCTAGGTCAAATTTAAGGTGCATGTGCATGGTTTTGTGCTTAAGGTACGTGGTTTGATTTTTGTGTTGTGTGCTTAAGGTGCGTTAGTTGTTGAAAACTTAAGTGCGTTAGTCTAAAGCTTTAGGTGCGTGATTTTTCTTCTTAAGGTGCGTGGTTTGTGTGCTTAAGATGCGTCAGTTGTTGAAACTTAAGTGTGTTGGCCTACAACTTTAGGTGTGTGGTTTCTTTCTTAATTAAGGTGTGTGATTTCCCTTCTTAAGGTGCGTCTACCGAAGGCTTTAGGTGTGTGATTTTCCTTCTTAAAGTGCTTTGTTTTCCTTATTAAGGTGCGTGAGTTTCCTTCTTAAGGTGCGCCATTTTTTACAGTTTGCTTCTTTAATTGAGGACGCACTTTTTTTTTCTTTTTTTTTTCTTTTTTTTTTGTAGTTCCAAAACAAAACCAATATTCTTTATAAGATTTTCTCTACAAAGTCATATTTATGTTAATCCAACTCAAGGTGCATCAGTTTAGAATATTTTTTAAAGAGCATTGATCACCACACAACCGCACGGAAGTTATCCCTGCACCTGAACCCTCCCATATATATATATATATATATATNTTTTATGAGAACTGATGAACAGAGGTATAGTGTGCTAAGACTCCTAGGTCCAGGTGGAGTGAAAATTGTGATGATCAAGACAAGAAGCTTCCTATGACTGGACTACCACCAAAAATAATTCTGCATAATTATCATTGAGCAATGAAAAAAATGTGATCACTCAATCTTTTAGCTTGACGTGTGAACCTCACCTCCATGACCCATACTACTGCTCCCACTCGCAGAATAACTCTGTCCAGACTGCTGAAGACCGGGATGGGGAGCGGGACCGGTCACTGAAAATATTGAACCAACTGCACCACTAGAAGTGTTCATGGACGATATCTGGGTAGAGAAGGCTTCCTGGTTGGATCCAGAGGTAAGATTCGGCCTTAAGTCTGAAGATGAGGATGATGGAGCCAAAGTGCCCATAGAAGATCCAACAGGGAAGGGAGCAACAGGCATATCGGCAAGTGAAGATGCAGATGGACTATAACTCAGTGTTCCCATAGGATGGTCAAATTTGCAAGTAGGTCCGAATTTGCATACCCCATTTTGTGAATAGTGTAAGCAAACTGGCGCATCCTAAAAACAATAAAAAAAAGTTGAAAGCAAGTTGCATCATTAGTATATACAAAACATAGGTGAGAGACCAATGGTTGGAAGGTTATAACATTTTGTTACATTAACAGCAATATAAAAAACTTTGTGGTTCTCCAAGGATATGAATTTAAAGTCATCAACTCACATGCATATGAAAGCCACATGCAAATACCCACAAACAGAGGAAAGTCAGCCCAATTACAATGAAAAGCTTCAAATTGATGAGTTATGATGCATAGTGGTATAAATATTCAATCCAGGATACCAGTATTCATGGTTTGTGTGTTTCAGCATTCGATCAATTAGCATCCTTTAATAATGTCTTCAGCAAACTAATTTATAAACTATAGACAATCATTAATATGCTCCATGACCTCCTTAAAAGTATCTTTATTGAACAGACTGCATATTATGATGCCTTACCGGACGTAGAGGAAGACCAATGGGGCTTAGGACAAAATTTGCTTTAGATGCACTCCATTCTGGCGGATGATGGTATCTACATGAAGATCCATACTTACAATCCCCGGTCTTCATGTAATATTGGCATTCTGGTTCACCAGGTCTTTCAGGAAATGCATGTTCTCTCTGACTGACCCGTGAAGGACCAGGGGCAGAACCGGCATACATATAAACTCCTGAATAGGGAGGTGCTGAAGGAGATAATGGTGTTAGGCCATAAAATTGTCCAGCTCCAGCAGCGGACTGAGTACTGGGGGAGGCTGCTGGACTAACAGGTGCCTGTAGTGCAGAATTTTAACGACAGCAAAAAGTGTCATTTGCAGTAAATAAGTAAATTCCAAGACAAGAACAAAAAATAGTGACGTAACAAATATCTACCGGATAAGGAGTCCAACCCCCTGGAACTGAAACTACCCCTGGGGGAAACAACATAGGGCTATAAGCTCCGGGCATATACGAGCCATGAAGCAGTGCAGGCCTTGCAATTGACCAGTTCCCAGCCATTACTCCAAATTGTTGAGATGACTGAGCAGAGGGAGACTGCACTGCTGGATAAATGGACGGTGCAGCAACAGCTGCTGCTGTTGGCAACGGTCCAGGTGCAGCAGTTGGTGCTGGCATTTCTGCACCAGTGGGCTGCGGATGATGAAATTTACAGGTGACCCCAAATTTGCACTGCCCTGTTTTCATATAGTATGAACATTCCTTTTCACCCTGTTACAAGAATTTTATTAGCAAATTTAGTACATACTTCAGAATTAATATCAGAACAACCATAATATAATAATCCCAAAAAAAAAAAGGAATGAAAACTGTGCAAGAGCAGACCGGTCGCAATGGGTATCCATATATATTCATCATCACTAGGGTTGATCCACCTCCCTGCCTTGGGTGGTGATACTTGCAAGAAGCACCAAATTTACACATTCCCGTCTTCATATAGTACTACAAATTCAACATAGATAAAACACAAATAATTAAAAAAACAAAAAACCTTAATTACAGATAATGCAACTTTCATATCATAAGTACAAAAGTCCCTCACCCAAACAAGAAACTGTTGAATAGAA
Source organism: Ipomoea batatas (assembly GCA_002525835.2). Lineage (NCBI taxonomy): Eukaryota > Viridiplantae > Streptophyta > Magnoliopsida > Solanales > Convolvulaceae > Ipomoea > Ipomoea batatas. The sequence continues at coordinate 16,369,006 of CM008342.1, read as the reverse complement.
ATCTATCAGTTTTACATAACAAGCACTTTGTGATTAAACAGAGCAGCCATTCATTTAAAGTCATTGCAGGCATTGTAAAGGATTATATAAAAACAGAGCGCTCTAATTGCCTAAAACTTTTTAGCATTTAGATATTCGATCCTGAGAAGAGATGGTTGAAATCAATGAAATGCAAACTTAAACCAACAAGAGAGACGCCAAAGAAAAGAGTCTTATGAACAAAAAGAGTGGGGACCTAAGGAACCTAGTGCTTTTGCATGGTATACGCCTGCAATACAATGTTGACAAAAACTTGTGGGAAAAAAAAAAGGGACAACAGAGAACTTCTAGGACATAAAAGCAGAGGAATCAGAACAGTTTAGTACTAATACCACTGTATACTTCCGCAATCAGCCATTAGAATATATTTCAGTTCAACCAACATAAACCAAGGCACTTGAAGGAACTACCACTGAAGATAAATAGTAATATAGCAAAATTTTAGATCCACTTGGGCAAATTACATGAAAGATGGATGAAAAGCTCAAAAATACTGTAATGCTGATTCTGAACAAAGAATGACAAGCAACAAATAGTTGTATATCTTCTTGGATAGACAACTAAAAGATGGACTACAAACACAGCATAATAGCAAATGCAGTGATGTAGAGCAAAGTTTTCAAATTCTAAAAATGGAAACCATCTCCATCTTTCAAGGAAAGAACATCAAAATCTGATCACGATCAATAGAAGAAGTTGTAACAAACAGAACTAAAAGACCAATTATCAAGGAGTGTGCCAGCAATTACTTATAGTTTCCATCTAATTAATCAACCAAAATAAGGAAAAAGGACAAAACCATTATAACTCTAAAATAACTAATAGAAATAAAGTGGTTGTTTATCTTACTACAACCATGGCATTTCTATCAAGTGCAATTTCCATTCTCAATCATTTTACAAAAAGCAGCATCGTTCACATTGAACATCAAAGATAACTCCGTTTAACTCCTCGACACTTCAAAATTTCAATGCAAATATTTAAAAAAAAGGGACAAAACATAAATGCATATCTAACAGGAAAATGATCAGACACTTAAAAGTTAGTAACTTTTGTGGACCCACAAAAAGCATTCAAAAGTGACAGACAAACTTCCATTTGAACTGAACCATCAATAAAGGATCAGATAGTAAAGGAGAAAGTCATATACAGATGTAACAGATCATATCACATTCCCAAATAAAAGAAAAAGACAAGTAAAACAGAAGCTTAAGTCTTTTAAAACCAACATTGGGAAAGGTAACGCAAAGTATAATTTCATCAGCATCATCAGCACAAAATTAGAAGAAAAAGCTTCCATAAGACAAATTCATTATAAGCAAAATAAATACACTAAAGAAGAACAAGCTGCCAATCCACAGACCATTTCTCCAATGAATGGAAAAGGACAAATTCGCAATAAGCAGAACAGAAGCTCAAGTAAACAATAAGGAGCAGCTGGAAACATTATAAAAAAGCACAAATGTCCAGCAACTGAACATTCCCATTCTCATTCTCACCTGTTTGATAATTCACTAAACAACCAAAACCAGAAACTCAGAAAGTAAGGAAATCTACCTGACAAAGCGGCTGACCCACTCTCTCTGGATACTCGCCTCCACTAGCCCTCATAGCTCGCACAGCCTAAACCGGGGGGGTATATCAATAAAATTTAGTCAATGCATGTCAAAATTTCCTAGTTTAATCCACAATTCAAGATCTTCACAATTAAAAATAAAAAACTAGAGTGATTATCATCAACAAATCTACACAAAACCGCAGTATAAACCCGAAGTGATCATTAAGATCAAGCCAATTAGGCCCTCCAAAAGCATGATCCTCGCCCCAGTTGCACGACAAAATCGAAAGTTGAATCCGAAATTTAAAGCTAAAAAGAGTTTAATAGAGACGATGATGAGAATCCTAACCAAGCTACGGTCACGGGGATGGTTGAACCGACAGCGAGCGCCATAGCCGCACAAGCCAGTCCGCAAGTAATAGATACAATCGGCGTCGTTAGGGCGCTCGGGGTAGGATTCGGGCCCACCACCACTGAGCGACAACTGCCACAGAGGCTCTGCATTTCACACTTGAAAAACTTAAAAACAAACAAACATCAACCCCGGCCGGCCCGCATTACCGCAAATTCGGGGGAAATTCACATGAAATTCAAATGCAAAACTCACTCACCTTCGAGCCCCGTCTCCGCCGCGCCGCCTGCTCCCTCCATTGCCTGGGTCCCACTATGCCTCTCCATTTTCCTCCTCCCTCCTAAAACAACCACGCCTATTCCTTACCTATACACAATATACACACTATATGTATATATGTATATAATTATAAACAAATACGGAGTATATATATGTGTGTTTGTATATGTATGTACGGATGATTATGTATGTATAAAGAAAGTGCAGGAGAGAGAGAGAGAGAGAGAGAGAGTGGGAATGGGGTTTTTGATCAGTTTTAGAGAGAGAAAGCGAAAGAGAAGGGGTTTCGTGGTGGGTTGATTTTTGTGTATATACTTCACACTTCACAACCACTGTGTGAATTCTCTCTCTCTCTCTCTTTCTCTCTCAGCTTGTGTTCTGATGGGGTCAGTCTCCCTGTCGCTGCTCAATTTTGGTTTTTTTTTTTTTTTTGG
>CM008342.1:16265127-16278985 GCA_002525835.2 Ipomoea batatas | reverse complement strand
GCACACTAGCTTCTTTATTGTCCAATCATCTGTAAACAAGAGAATCCCTGTGTATAGAAATTAGAATCCTCTGCAGACTGTCTTCTAATGCCTTTTTAGATTGTGTATATAATGAATTAACCAACTTTTCTTATCAACAATTACATCAACATTAATCGAGATATTTGTAGATGCATCATCTGAGCTATTCTTTAATTGAACCCAGTTCGTGAGTCTTCTTACCAGAGCTCCAGTGCCACATAATTATTCTCTTCTTCAAGATCCGTTTACTCTATATGTCGATTAGATTATAGTAGACGACCCTGTCACTAATTGATTTTTCCTAAGCTAGTTTTCTTTTCTTTTGCACTCAAACCAAACCAAAAGCAGGGAGCTTTATGATGGTTTTTCATAAATACATAATTACTGTTTATGGAATGTACAATCAAAGTCAAAAACTGACCTTCACCTTCAGGCAAATGAAAATTCAGCCACTTTGACGGTCGGGGAGTGGTTTCCTCGAAATCCTGCCGACGTTGTGGCGTATGAATTGTGACCTAACGAGGCTTTAGGGTTCCGATAAACTCAGAGAGGTACTGTCTGACGCCTCCGTCGTAATCCTAAACTACAAGACGATGGATCATCTGACTCTGAGCTTGGATCGACCGTGGGATTAACATTGGAAGCAGAAACATTGTCGTTTTCTTCGCCATCGTGAGTAGGATGAACACAAGTGACCGGAAGTTTAGAGATCGCCGGAGGTGATTTCAGAGATGCAGATTGCAGGCGACAAGACAGCCAAATTCCGAAACTTTACGGATTCACTGTTTTCATGGATAAAATTATACATGACGAGTATTTTTGGTTCAAACATCTGAAATGATAATATGGTAATGATAATGTGTTATGATGATTCACTTTGTTTGGTAATAAATAGGAATTGAATAAAAATTCAATATTTAATGCATGAACAATAACTTTTTTCTCCCTTATTTTGGATTCTATTGTTCAAAAGTAAACAAGTAAAAGGTTAATGGGTTTTGTAGGCTACTAAGAGCATCCTTATCACTGGGGTTATTTCACGGTTCTTGAGGAGTTTTTGTAAGTGTGATTACGAAAGAGAAAGTGGAAGGAGAGGAAAAAAATAAAATTAATAAGATTTACAAAAAAAAAAAAAAGAACAAAGATGAACAGTCAGGCGCGCCTGAGCGTGCGCGCTATTGTATGCGCACAGCATCCACTCATCCCAACATTAATGCTCAACCCCATCTTCAGTATGAACCCCAAATTAATAGTTGCTTCTCAACCTTCTCTCTCTCCCTCTCTCTCTCTTCCAAGTGGACATTAACTCTGACAATAACTTCAAAATATGCAATGATGGCCTTGCTCTAAATATAAATCTAAATATCAACCTCACAAAGACGAAATTGTAACAAATGTATTAGTTGTATGTACACTCAATATACAATTAGGTGATGGAAAGTATCTGCAGCATACAATAGAGTTTTTTTAGATGCATTATCTAGAAGACATCCACTTAAGGTCCTTAATGCTAAACATTATATATTAATATTCAATTTCAAATATAATGTAATGCATTTTTATTATTAAACTATAAAATTATGCTTATGAGTTGTTACTATCTAATTGACAGAGAATATGCTAATAGGGGGATTTTGGGTACCATTTAGAGGTCAAAGCTAAGATACCACTTAAATGAATGACATCAAGGTCACCAACCAACAACTCCTCAAGAATTTTTTAATATGAAACATGCAACTCACAATGTAATATATATAACCGTGTTTTGAGTTATTGAAAATTAGATGGGCTATACTTAGAAGCCCATTATTTTATTCGTTTAGAATACATAAATGAATTATACTTGCATGTTGGTAAGAACGTTTGATGGTCTTCAAAATGATTGTGATATGGATATATTTCAGAAGCTTGATCGTGCATTAAAAGATGTTGATTGTTTGACTTATGACGAAATTGACCTTGTTTCGTTAAAACTCATTTATCATTCAAATAAAGTGATTTTTTCTCAGTCTTGATCCTAATCGAAGACTACAGTAAATCAGAAGATTTCTTTTTGGCAATTAACCATTATTCATATTTACATTTTATGAACATTACTACTATCATTTGATTTGTTTGGAATTTATTATACATTATAGTAATAACATTTATATTACTTTTGAGTATTTTGTTGAAAAAAATTTAATGTTACTATTATTATTTTTTTGAATACAATTGACCCTATTACATTGTAGTATCTGTTCATCTATACTTTCTTTAAAATTAATGTTATTCTTCTTTTAAATATTATTAAATGGTCTTTAAAAAGTTTGTTATTTATATGAATATTTTGTTTAATAATTTAACTTCACTTTTTTTTTTTAACAATATTGTAGTTGCTATAGAATAATCTTATGTTGTAATAATAATAATATTATGGCAAAAACTTGTGTGAGACCGTTTCACCATGAGACAGGTCGGGTCGGGTCAAGATGCAAGTGTAACATTTATATGAACAAATATCATACTTATATGCTCAAATGTAATACTAATCAGGAATGAAATTTTTGTTACTTATAAGGGTAAAGTAACAATATAAGGAATGTATTACTTTTTCTCTTATAAGTAACAAAAATTGTATTCTTGATTAGTGTTATATTTGAGCACATAAGTATGACATTTGCATGGTGATTTAACCCGACCCGTCTCACGAATAAGAATCCGTGAGACGGTCTCACACAAGTGTGACCCTAATATTGTTGTTGTTGTGTATAAAGGTATTTATATCTTTTAAACATATATTTTATTCCTAATTGTTAATTCAACCAAACACTATGATAACATTCTTAAAGTCTATTTTTTCAGTAAACCAAATAATGAAGTACAAACCTTATTCTATTCATTGTCTATTTCATTCCCTATAGAATAGTACTCATATTCTCTTAAAATTAATTCCATGAGCCAAACATGTTGTATGTATGACATCAAAATGAATAATTTTGCACCAAATTTTATCCATCTCCAATCCATCACATCAAATTTTTACACCAAATATTTTTTTATACTAAAATATTTTGATTCCTCAAAATTTGAAAAAGTTTATTAGTTTGAATTTAATTAGTTTAACATCAAATATAATTTGTGATATAAATAATAATATTTTAGTACAATTTAATTTTGAATGTAATAATTTTAATATTGTTAAAATTATACTTTATGTAGTTTAATTTTTAATTAATTTATATTCAATATTAGTCTTGTTTTAATCATCTTGACGAGATCTTTCAAATGATATAATTTATTTTTAATCATATATAATTTATATTTAAATATTTACTAAAATATACAAATACATAAAAAATAAATGTAAAAAAAAAAAAAGACAAAAGAAATTAGCAAATAAATGCAGGGGCAAAATGGGAAAAGAAACATTACACCAAAATGGCGTTTGATGAACAGCGCCATATGTTCATCAACGGCAAAATTTTGCTATTTTAAGTTTGCCTTTTTTTTCTTTTTTGCCATTTTACCATTTTGGTGCTACCTTTGGAGACCGTATAAATGAGTTATACTATACGGGCTCTCAATCTCTACTTCATCACTTTTACTTCTTGATGTAATAAGCAATGATAATTATTTTTATCTTGTAAATCCCAAAAAAAATGTCTACATCACATTATAGTGTGAGGGAGTAGAAGTTGATAATAGAATGGCAAAAGGGTCAAATAGATCCATGTACTAACACTGATTGTTCATCCAGCACCATGAACTAAAATACGGTCCATCTAAGTCATTATACTCCTAATTATTTTTCATCTAGCATTTTTAGCCCATTTCTAACAAGTAACCTATCTAATTTGTTGACATGGAAAAATAAAATAATAAAAAATGATGACATGTTATTTATATGAATGTTTTGGATGATTTTACCCTATTTCATTAATGAAGAAAATGATTTCTTGCAATGAAATAGGGTAGAAATCAAAGTTGTTATATAATGTTTTAATTACAGTGTACTGCACGACTGTGTATATATAGTGAGATATTCAAAGTTGTTCGGCAATGAAATTCCATGAAAATTGATATATTACAATTAAATATAATAACTTAAGATATTATATTGGGTAAATTTTATTATTTTTTAAAAAATAATTTAATTTTTATATATCAATTTTCATGGAATCTCATTTTCGAACGATACTGAATACCCCGCTATACATACACAGTACACTGTAGTTGAAACTTTATATAACAACTTTGATTTCTGCCCTATTTCTTTCAAAGAAATCATCCAAAAATACAATATCTTAAGTTATTTAATTATCCAAAAATCAAAAAATATTAATTTATTTTAAAATAAAATAAAATTTACCCAATATAATATATCTTAAGTTATTATAAAAATAATTTAATTTCTCATATATCGATTTCCATAAAATCTCATTGCCGAACGGTAGTGAATACCCCACTATACATACACTCATGTAGTTAAAACTTTATATAATAATTTTGATTTCTACCCTATTTCATCGCAAGAAATTATTTTTTTCACTAATGAAATATGGTAGAAATCATCCAAAACATCCATATAAATAACATGTCATCATTTTTTCTAATTTTATTTTTCCATGTCATCAAATTAGATGGGTTACTTGTTAGAAATAGGCTAAAAATGCTAGATGAAAAATAATTAGGAGTATAATGACCTAGATGGATCATATTTTAATTCATGGTGCTAGTTGAACAATCAATGATAGTACATGGGCCTATTTGACCCTTTTGCCTAATAGAATTGATAGTAAGTAATATTTTCCTTGTTACATACGCGCTGTATAAATCTGAGTATCTGACAGTGATGGAAGAAAAAATGAAACAAATAGAAAATATGTTCAAATGAAAATGGACTTCTTTTTTTTTTGGAAAGCAAACAGCTTATATTAATTAACCAAGTCCAAAGCAAGAACATGAGAACATCTAAAATAAAAGTAGGCAGAATGGTTAACAATTTCTGACAAAGAAATAGCATGCTTAGGAAATTTAAAATTTTAAAACTTCTTAAAATCAAGTATTTTTTTTTAATGAGAAGATAAATTTATAGTCACTACTACCTGAGAGTATGAAGTAAATATAAACTGTCCTGATAATTTATTACTCCGTATCTTTTAAGTGAGACTTGTGTATTCAAGATAATTATTATATGTTTTTTTTTCTTTTGTGGAGGTTCAATGCTTAGTATATTATTCTATCAATCATTAAACAATTACATAAAGTCTTTATCATTTAACAGTTACATAAACATTTTCTTATTCCTCGTAGGTTTTTTTTTTTTATGTACAAACATTCTTTAAGAAACCAGGAATATGGACTGAAAAGAGGAAATCCAAACAGGTATTCACAACATGAACAGAAATATAAGTTTTCAATGATGAATCTCACACAACATCACTATCATCATGCCACTTCAATGTCATCAATATCAAGCCAGTCATTAGATTCCTTGCTTTCAGAGTTCTTGGCATTTACCTTCTCAACATTCACATCTTTAGATGCATCAGCAGAGCTCTTCTTCAGTTGAACCCAGTCTTGTGAGTCTTTATCAGAACTGTTGCTGCTTGCTTTCTTGTAACTCGTGGTAACATCATCATCATCATCATCATCCTCAAGATCACTAAATGACACATCATCCTCATTCTCGATGGGAATGGCGGTTTTGGTGCTGTTATGTGTTTCTGTGCTCTCTTCGTTTAGCCAATCGTCAGCGTCGTCATCTTCATCTTCCTCATTTATATTAATATTGACATTAGCAGATTGTGTAGTTTCATTTCCACGCACTTCTTCAATAACTGATTTGTCAACTATTTGGATTTTGTTGTTAGTGTCAGGGTGTTTCTCTGCATCAGAGTCTGCTGCTATGGCGGCAGAGGAGGTTGATTCGAGACCAGATGTCCCTTGGACCAAGTTTTCTGAAGCATCACTGGGTGGCACAGATAAACACTCAACATTTGGAATGTCATTGCACTCTTGTGGACTTGAGTGTGTTCGTTTACGTAACTCCTGCCCTAATGAGGCCCGTGCTTTTACTATCTGTGAACAAATAAAGCATAAAATGAATATTAAAGGCTTGTTGCTCAAAACTATAGGCCAAGATATATTTTTTGATTCTTGAACCTACCAGTATATATTCATCCATTTGGACCAAAAACGTCAATATATGAAATTTTTTCTGCTATCAAGTCAAATAAGTTTTTAAAAAGTGTTCCAGACGGTAGGCAGAATTAGAAGTGTTCATGTAAGAGCCATTGAATTGCTTTTACCCAACTAATATTTGTTTGTCTCGTCTTCTGAAACAGACATGCTAATGACCTCAACTATCCTGAGTGCATCCAAATACTATATTTGCAAATAAAATACAGCCAGACTAGAATATGCTCCATTCTATATATATGTAGATTAAATATGAACATGGAGAACAGAAAAATGAAGCCACCACTACTCCACTAGCATTGTTACCTGGGGTGTTGATAGAAGTTCAGCATCTTCTTTTTCCAGCTTAGGATGAACAAGTATGAAGTATATTTTCCAAAAGTGAGTCTCACTCATATGACTTGGGCATAGTTCAATCCTTAGAGCAGCCAATCTTGGAGCGAGATGTTCAACAGCCAGAGCATGATCTTGTTGAGCATCAGACATGTCAAAGTCTACCATGATGGAATAAAAAATAAAAATCAGCCAATTGACAATGTCTAAATTCACAAAGCTCAAATATAATTCCAATCCCATTCAGAATTTAAGAAGAGCACAGCAGTAAAACACTAAGGGATAAAAGTTTAGTTCAAAACCTTAAATCAGATGGCAGTAAATCGAGGACATTATGCCTCTTAAAAGGGATAGAAACCAGGTTCAAAAAAAAAGGGGGATAGAAACCAGCAGTGTCATTCTTCAATAGTATATAGTCCCAAAAGAGTAAACATATGCAGAAACATACAACTAGCCAAAGGTTAATTCCACTGATGAGGACTATTCTCATCACTTGCACATTGAAGAGAAAATGAATTTTCACTACCAGAATGAGAAGTGATCATTGTTACAACAAATATAGTTCCAGATAGTTTTCAACAGTGCAGCCCATAAACTCACCCAATTTTAAAGCAAAGAGAGAAAATGATTGTAAACAGGAAGAAATTCTACAATGGCTCATATAAAATGGTCTACAATTAAATTAGGATTCGAAGATCAAAACAAATCACTCCTCTGAAACATAACAGTTTCTTACCTGTTACTCTGCATATCCTTATGATATATCAGTTCGACTATCGCTGAACTGACACTTGGTAATTTTTACTAAGCTAGTTTCCAACCATAATATGATAGACAATGAATTCCAATCCCTCTACAAATACAATCCAACCCCCATCAAATGTATATAAAGCCCCATCTTTGTTTTTCTTATCTTTTGCAGTTTTGCCTACATATCAGTGGGATTAATCAGAGAAACATTCAACCCATTTGGCAAACCAAAAGCAGACAAATTTATGATGATTGCGTAATTACCACTCCATTTATCACATGTACGATAAAAAACGAAGACTAACCTTCATCGTCTTCATTCTCAGGTAAAGGAAAATCAAGCCAAGTCTCGGGATGCATCGCAATGTCCCTTGCATATGTCACCACCTCCTCAGTAACTCCAACCGCGCCTTTCGTCCAACTGTCATCGTCCTCCTCATCCGACCCCAGCTGCAGAATATTCGACGCTATCTTCGTGATCTCTGACACAGCCTTGTTATTGGAAAGCTTAGATATACCACTTCGGAACCTCCCACCGAGCTCCGCAAAGTCGTTCCGGATCCCGGCCGGCCCCACAGCATCAGATCCTCCCTGATCCGGATCCGACTCGTGTTCGGACTCCGATCCAAATTCATTAAGCGGTTCCTCAGACTCGGATTGCTCCTGCGGCGGCGGTGCTAGGAACGACGCCACGCCCCAAAATTGACGGCTTAGGGTTTTTGTGAGCTCAGAGAGATCCTCTCTGACGCCACGTGACGGCGACGTAGGGGACGACGGAGCATCCGATTGCTGTTGATTTTGCTCCGATTCTGCTCCCGGTATTCCAGTGGAGTGATCGCGTTTGGCCGGAGAAACGTCGTCGAAGATGCAGAGAGGGACTGCCATACACCACTGAGAAGTTCCACCTTCTCCCTGAAGCTTCCGTAATAGTCAAGTGCACAAACTGAGGATGAGAGTTTAGGACCTCAACTGTTAGCACATTCGTCCAATTAAAAAAAAAAATCCATCTATTAAGGGTAAAAATGTAATTACGCACCTAAAATCTTATAGCCGAATGATATAGACAATTAAGCATTATATTTTGTTGATGTTTTATATTTTTGGGTGAGGAAGGAAACCTATCATTACTATATGAAGGTTTGTATTAAGTAACTCTCGCATTGCGACATTTAGTCATTAATTTATTAAAAAAAATATAAATAGATAAATCAGTCTAAGTTGTTCATAATTAATGTTGAACTTTAAATTTTGTAATTACCAAACTAACAATATAACCAATTTAGATGGGGGTTGTCCCTTGTAAATGTGTTATATTACAATTACAATATGAAGCTCGAAAATTAAATTTTAATAATTTCTTTTAATTTAGATGACTTGTATACTTTTTTCTCCATCATTTTTTTCTCCTTAATTAACAACCGAGGTTGCCTACTATATTGTCGAGGACGAGGTTTGTTGAAGTTGTCAAATGAGGACTAGACAAAGCTTGTCAAAGTATACAAACTTTGTATATTGATTAACAATTTTGATCGATAATCTTTAGATATTTTGTCTAGAGTTATTTAGATGAATATTTGGTGGAGAGATTTAGACAAAGATTCATTTAGATTGATATTAGAGAAAGAGGTAGCGGTGTTGAAAATTTTTGTGTCACGTTAGTATGGTAACTGAGACAACTTATTAATTGTCTTAATTGCATAATTCCACATACTATTTTTTTTAATACTCATGATTCTTTATAAGGCATTATATGTTTTATACTTTCTCAAACACTTTCAACCCATTACTATGGGTTCAAACCTATGACAATCCATTTAGAATGGTAACCGGGATGACATAACAATTAGGTCAAATTGTACATTATTTTAATTCAAAGATATAAGGTTCAAATTGGTCATTGAACGTAACCTCAAAGTGCAATTAGGTCACTAAACGAAAAAGAAAGTACAATTAGGCCACTGAACACTTCAAATGCATGCAATTTTACATGTTAGCAGGTTACCTTCCATTTCATCAGGTTGTATGCTTACCTGAATGGTGAGTTGGCATTTTAAAATATTTTTTTAATGCTAAACTCTAAAAATAAAAATAAAATAATTAAGAAATTAAAATTTTTAAATTAAGAAAAAACAAACAAACAAACAAGCAGGCATTATTTTCAAAACAAAAAAAAAAACAAAAAACAAGCAGGCATTGTATTTTTTAATTTTTTTTTAATTAATTAAAAAACACAAGCAAGTAGGTATTTATTTTTTATTTATTTTAATATTTATTATTAAAAATTATTTTAAAATGTCAATTCACCATCCACATAAGTAGGCAACTTGATGAAATGGAAGGTAACTTACTATCTGCTGAAATTACATGTATTTGGAGTGTCCAGTGACCTAATTGTACTTTTTTTCGTCCAGTGGCCTAATTGCACTTTCAGGATAAGTTCAATAGTCAATTTGAACCTTATTTCTTAATTCAATGATCGACTTAGAGCATCTCCATTAATAATTTTTAGGTGGTTTTTTGTAGGGCCAAGCATGATGTAAAAGAGAGAAAAGGGTAGTGCGTTAGGAATATTTTCTCTCTCTTGGAGTCTGTGCCAGTGTGCAGCAGAGTGCCGTTTGCGTGCACTTTCCTTGCTTTCCTGTCGGCCAAGCTGTCTATCCAAGGCCAGGTTTGGCCGTTAGCAGCCATGTTATCGGCGGAGAGTCAACCGCCGGAGACCAAACAGACGCATGTCGACGAGACGAGCGAGAAAGGCAAAGGGAAGAAAAACGCTCTGATGGCCGGCGAATCCCTTTCGTTGCAATCCAACAGCGAAGAACATGATCAGCTTGATCGGAGTATGAAAAAGACGAAAACCTCTACCGAATCTCCAATGGGAGAGCCTTTGCCAAGTGACAATGGGGTATCAAATGGTAATGCTAGGGCTGCAATGCAAACGGGAACACTGTCCTTTAAGCAGATCGTGGCAAACGAGACGATGCAAAGTGAACAACAGTTGGAAGATGAACTCGATCTTGTTTCAGAAGATGAAGAAGAGGCGGATGACGACATTGACACAAGCTGTCCGATCATTAGACTCACAAGAGAAGAAAAGGTAAGGCTGAGAAGCAAATGGAAGCAAACCCTCATTGTGAAGGTGATGGGCAGAAATGTGGGTTATGCCTACCTACTGAGGCGACTCTTGTCGCTATGGAAACCCAAAGCCAGGATGGAACTAGTAACGGTTGATAACGGATACTTCCTGGTGAAGTTCGCGTCCATAGACGATTATGAATTTGCCAAGTATGGAGGACCATGGATGGTCCTGGACCATTACCTCGTTGTCAAAGAATGGAGGCCGAATTTTGATCCATTCACAGACAAAACGGAAAACATGATTGTGTGGATAAGGTTTCCATGTTTACCGGCGGAGTATTTTGATCATAAATTCCTGATGAGAGTTGGGGCAAAGATCGGCTGGCCGATCAATATAGATACGGCGACAAGTCTGGTGTCGAGAGCAAGTTTTGCTAGAGTATGTGTCGAGGTCGACATTACCAAACCGCTTCTTGCCAAATTCACTTTAAAGAATAGAGTTCGTCCGATAGTGTACGAGGGACTTCATCTCATATGTTTCAAGTGCGGTAGGTATGGGCATAATGTCGAAAATTGCAGCTTGAATAGGGCGGAGGAAGATGGCCAGAATGTGAACGTTGACGGCGAGGGTCGAACGGTGAGCAGTGCAGGAGCCGATAACGGCCACATGAGTAGAGAACATGGTAAGAATGCGCTTAACACAGGACTCTCCCTAATCCGCCCTGAACTTACTGAGGACTATGGCTCGTGGATGGTAGCTAACAAGCCAAAAAGGAATTATGCGAATAATCAAGGAAGCAGATATCACGGAGCGAAGGAAAATGGAAGGAAGGGCCAACTGGGAAACACAAAAGGAAATAACGTCAACGCGCAGCAGGGGTCACGGTTTGCGTCGCTAGCTGATACTACTAACAAAGAGGAGGAGTTACCAGAGGTGAATGTGAGTAACGGACCAAGCGGGAAAGGGAATCAGAATCAGGGTGCTAAGCAAGGGGACCCATCAAAGGGAAAGAGACCAACAATCCAAGTCTCAGAGAAACAAATAAACGGGAATAGTGCCCATGGCATGCATAGACGTCAAACTAAGGTTGGAGAGCCAAGCAACAGGAGAAACAACAACAAGAGAGTCCATGAGACACAAGTGAACCAGGCTGGGGCTGCAACGGAGCACACATTAGTTCTGGGAGATAAGAATGGGTCCAGGTCTGTTCAAGTCTTCGAAACTGAGAAGGAGAACGATGCTGATTGCATGGCAGGGTCGCAGCTTTTCTCTGAACACTCTGGTGACCCACCGGATGGGGAACACACTGCTAGGCAGGAGTGGGTGGATCCTGGTGATGATGATGTGGGACTTGAGGATGCGGAGGCTGCCGCTATGGAGCTTTGAGGTGTGAGGGTTCCCTCCCTTTGTCTTTTGTCGTTTTGTCTCTTTTTTGTTGCGTGTTTTTCGCCTTGTTTTTGTTTTTTTTCTCCCTCTTCTTTTGTTGTTTCCCCATGAAAGCTATCACATGGAATTGTCAAGGAGCAGCGTCTAGGAATTTTCTTAGAGCTGCAAAATGGCTGAAGAGCAAGCACCACCCGGACATTCTTTGTTTAGTTGAAACTAAAATGTCTGGCCACAACGCGGATTCTGTTTGCAACAAGCTTGGTTTTGATAAATGGGCGAGAGTGGAAGCGCTTGGGTTTAGTGGAGGCATCTGGATCCTTTGGACGAATGTGCTAACAGTTGAGGTCCTAAACTCTCATCCTCAGTTTGTGCACTTGACTATTACGGAAGCTTCAGGGAGAAGGTGGAACTTCTCAGTGGTGTATGGCAGTCCCTCTCTGCATCTTCGACGACGTTTGTGGAGCACTCTAAGCAGAACCAAGGTTAGGGTAAGCAACCCGTGGCTGATAGCGGGCGACTTTAACGCCATTGTGAACGATGACGAGTGCTCAAACCCGGAGAATCAAGGGAGTCACAGAAAATGGAGATTTCAGAGATTGGATCTTTAGTGAAGCACTCATCGACCTAGGCTATTCGGGTACTAAGTTTACTTGGAGGCGAGGTAGGGAAGAAGGAACCTTTAAAGGTGCCAGACTGGATCGTGCCCTTTGCTCAATGGATTGGTTGTACCAGATGAAAGACACAAAGGTCTACCACCTCACAGCCTTTGGCTCGGATCACTGCCCAATTATGATAGATCTTGATTCAAACAAAAAAAAAGGGGATACTTCTTTTCAGTTCCAAGGTGCTTGGACGTGCCACCGGACGTTCCTTGATCTAGTCAAACAACATTGGAACACTGAGAATACCGTTTGGTTCAACAAAGACAAAATGGCTACGAAGTTACAGGACTGGAACCGAAGAGTCTTCGGGAATATCCATATCAGAAAAAATAATCTTTTGCATCGATTGGATGGAATTCAGAAGCAGATGGGCCATGCGAGCCACGCTGGGCTTTATAAACTTGACAGGAAAATTAGGAAGGAACTCGAGGAAACGCTGCATCAAGAAGAAGTACTATGGTTCCAGCAAGCTAGAGAAGAGTGGATTGTGTCCGGGGACCGCAACACGAAATTTTATCATGCTGCTACAAGAATTAAAAGGGCTAGGCAAGGAAGTCACAACCTCCTAGATGCGGATGGCAATCCGCTGGTGGATGACAAGCAAATTGAGAAAACAGTTCAGGACTATTTCACTAGAGTTTTTACGAAAGATGTCGAGGTCAACGTTGAACACGTTCCAAAAGGCCGCTTTCCCCTCCTGGAGGTGGATGACTGGAATCATTTCAACTCGAGCTTCGATCTGGAGGAAATACGACGAGCCCTTTTCGAAATGAGTCCGTTGAAAGCCCCGGGCCCGGACGGCTTCCATGCATCGTTCTATCAAAAAGCTTGGAGTGTGGTTGGAAAATCGGTTTCAAGACAGGTTGATTTATTTATGCAGACAGGAAAGCTAGAGGAAGGCATGAATGACACTCTCATTGCCCTCATCCCAAAGAACAGCTGCCCCACTAGCGCCAGCCAATACCGCCCGATCAGTCTTTGTAATGTTATCTATAAAATCATTACAAAAACAATGACTAATCGCATCAAACCTTTACTAAGAAAGCTGATAGGGCAGGAGCAGAGCAGCTTTGTGCCGGGAAGACAAATCACTGACAACATCCTGACTTATCAGGAGGCTGTGCATTCTATGCGCCAAAAGCAAGGCAGAAAAGGTTATATGGTTCTCAAAATCGACCTTGAGAAAGCCTATGACCGACTAAACTGAGACTTTATTAGAGACACTCTGCAGGATGTGGGAATGAATACTGAATGGACTAGAAATATCATGGCATGCGTTGAAACCCCGAGGTTGAGGGTTATTTGGAATGGAAACCAGCTTGAACAAATTATCCCCTCTAGGGGTATTCGCCAAGGGGACGCTATATCTCCGTATCTGTTTGTTCTATGCATGGAGCGACTGAGCCACACCATAAATGAACAGGTTGAACAGGGAAAGTGGAAGGGC
>CM008342.1:16215677-16226222 GCA_002525835.2 Ipomoea batatas | reverse complement strand
ACACAAAGTAGGCCAAGAAAGGGAAGATGAAAAGGACACAGAATCAGCATTTCAAGGTGTTGTTGTTGAAGACAATAATTGTGAATCAAGAATACCATGATGATCAGTCTTGTTGTTCATGGAACAATTATTGATGATCTCATATTCCTCCCTTAATGTTAATTAAAGAACTCTCTTGTTACTTTCTGTCCTTCCAACATATTTTTGTGGACTCATTTTCCTTTCAATGAATCTATCACAGCACTGCTCTTACAAGGACCAACTCTTTTCATTATATCATGGACTATGGTCCACCTTACAAAAAGTTCATTTTTAATACATTAAACGAATGTTCATTATTTGTGTACCAAAAGATTATTTTCAAGTATATTATTTAAAAATAAACTTTAAATATACTAAAATTTAATATTTATCTATGTTCCACTTTACGGACTTGAGGTGTGATTCATAGTTTTCAAACAATTCAATAAAGCATTGATGCTCATCACTCCATGTACTACAACTATGACGTGACGTTTGGTTGGAAGGAAGGAATTAGGGAGAAATGAATTATAATACGGTGGGAAAAGAATAAGGTGAGAATAAAATAGGAATTCAAATTACATTGTTTGGTAAGAAAAACAAAATTATGGGAATTGAAAATAAAAGAGTAAAATATCCTTGGTAATAGTAATAATAATAATCATCATCAAGGGTGATGTTGTAATTTCATATTTTTTTTCTTTTTCATGTTGCACCGAATTGGAATTCATAAGGCTCCATTCACCCAATGAATTAGGTTATAATTGCAATTCAATTACATCCGACCAAATATGCAGTGACTAGGCAAGCAGCAAGCTTGGAACAAAATTAAAATACAAAAAAATTAAATTAAAAACACAATAAAGGTTAACATTTTAACACTTGACTTCCTTTTGTTCTAACTCCATTACAAATACAATATATGGTGAACTTTGAAATAAACGTTATTAATTAACTGTTTTTCATAAAATTAACAAGGGGACAATTGAAAAGGATAGAAGAACTCATAGCTGTCTTTGCACTTATTGCTACGTATAAGATCCGTATAAGATCAATTTCAATAGGTTTTTGAGTAGATATTTTCCTTTAGATAGAGTGAAGAGAAGAAATTTGGAGTCGTATGAAATAGGTTTTTTTGTGGGTCCAACAAAAAAAAAAAGAGCACACCAACCCATTAATAAGATTTTAAAAATTTATTTTCTTTATATATATCTGTGTGTGTGTCTTTTTTTTTTTTTTTTCTCTCATTCTTTCTCTTTATTGGACATAAAACTTAAGAGCAACACCAATAGTGAAATTTTGTTACTTAGTTTTTAAAGTCCAATTAGGAGTGAGATTACAATGAGAGGAAAATAGAGAAATAAAAAAATAAAATAAAACAATTATTCACGCATTAGGAGACAGTATTTATCTTCTTTTTTTTTCTCCTCATTGTGAAGCCCACAAAAAACTTAATTACTGCAATTTTTCTTTCTTTCTTTCCTCTCTTCTTTCTCCTCAAATTCAACATCTCTTCTCTCCTCCGACATGAAAAATAGGAAATCATTAACATGATATGATTGGAGACAACATGCATGTGAAATTAATTTTATGATCTCGTAGTTTAAAATTACGAGTTTATATATTTATATATCAGTACAATATGATTTAATTAAGTATTTAGAAGTTCAATGTATGTATGCTTGACTAATAGTACAGTATGTTTCGATGGGGATAAGATGGAGACTTTATAAAAGGAAGAAGAAAACAAAATCGTCCTTCAAACATCAAAATCCACTCATTCTACCACACAAGCCATGTGTCCAAACACCACCCGTGACCTCTTTGATTCACGGACTCTAAACTTGTGGCTCACAATTCATCTCTTTTAATTACTTTCTCCTTTTTCTCAATCATTCTTTCATTTATGAAAAATTACATTTTTATCCTCCACCCTGGTATACAAATTTAGTTCCTGAATTATACCTGTGAAACCCCCCAAATTATGTGTAAATTAGGGGATTTAGTCTCTGATTGACCAAATCAACTACTTTAGTAACTGACATATTGGTAGCAAAAATAGTTCTGATGGTCTAATATTACCATTTCAGACATAATTATTTACAAGTTAAAGTGATGATACATGAAATTCAGACACTAAATTTGTACGGACAGATATTATTGAAGGACAAAAAATGTAATTTTCCCTTCCTTTACTTCTCCTTTGCCTATAAATTCAAGAACATGCAACCTCATTCCATCAACCCATTGCAGACAACCTTAGCACAACTGCCAAAAATGGAGAATAATAATAATGTCTTCATAGGAAACAAAACACCCATTATGGCTGTTCTCATGATAATGTCCATCACACTTGCAGCCAACATTTTCGATGGAGATTGCTACAGCCTGTGCAACATGAGTGATGATGGGCTGCAAGCATGCAAGCCATCTGTGACGCCGCCGAACCCGGTGGAGCCGACGGCGGCCTGCTGCACCGCCCTCTCGGCGGCGGACTTGCCGTGCTTGTGCTCTCAGAAGGGCTCCCCAATGCTGTCCTTTCTTGGGATTGACCCTGACCTTGCCATGGCTCTTCCTAAGAAGTGTGGCCTCACCCCTCCTACCAATTGTTAGGGGTCTCATCCTATACTTTTTCACTGCAATTATCTTGTGTATGTGAATTAACACCTCATTATGTTCTATGGCATTTACCCAAATCTGTGCTTGTTTTAAGTTACCAGTTAAGTTGTATGAGTGATGTCTTGTGATATTATGAAAGTTTGGTTCTTTGTTTTACTTAATTTAGCATGAATTGGTTGGTTGGTTAAGTTCTTCCTAGCCCATATATATATATATATATATATATATGACCATGACAATGACAGAAAAGAAACTAATGTGATCAAAAGTTAATTATTATGAACAAATCAAAAGATACCTTACTGTTAAAAGCAAATAAGTGTGTCCAAAGTCAAAAGTTTTGTAAAGGAATATATATTTCTTTTTGAATTTTGGGGCACATGCATCTTTGCTTTTGATAGTGTCATCATTTGGTCTTCTTTTAGTTTTGTTATAGTTAGCTTTTGATCACATTGGTATCTTTTTTATCATGGTCATTGTCATATCTTCTTTTCTTTTAGCTTTTGGTCACTAGCAACTTCTACTTCTTTGGTCTCATCAAGTTAGTTTTTGTCTTCCACTTAGTTTTAAATTTCAACTTGAGAGAAGAAAGAGAAGAAATCATAATTAGTTTTCCATGTTGCATGAACCTTGTTGCTTTGTGTAAAGGAGATTTAAAACTTATAGGAAAGTGATTACACACCGATGCCAAATGATCCAATTTTTGTTCCTTTATTTTTTTTGTATTTTTTGTTGTATCTCAAAATATTACAGAACAAAAGTATTTTGTTCAACAATCTATAAGCTTTAAATTATCAAACATGTGATAATTGTTTGATAATTTATATTGTCTTGAAAGTTTTGAGGACAAGATGTCAGGCATGAAAGAACAGTTTCTCATCGCGGTTTTTGGAATGAAATTTCGAATTTGGTGATGGGAGTGGGAGGATGACAAAAATCACTTTTGGGTATATCTTTTTAATATACAAGATGATTTCATGCAGAATTTTGCATGGTGTTCGGCGTGGCATGTATTGTGCATGTTGTACATGTTGATTTAAATACATGTTATGCAATTTTATTTTCATCTTCACTCAGAATCACGATCATGAGTAAGTTATGCCAAGATAATTAGTGAGATATATATCGTAAAACTGGTTTTATAGAAATAAATCATTTTATTAGCCATGATTTATTTGGCACGAGAAGATATGTATTTCCCTGCAGTAGGTGTGCTATTTTAAAGCATCAAAGGCTGAAAGAGATAGATAATTATTAAAGCAAATACAAGTTATAGGATGTGATCGGTATAGTTCTTTTATCTTGTTAACAGTCTCAGAATGAATGTAATTTTTATTTTACTTACTATCTAAGTTCCATATCATGTCTATAAGTTATGTATGAGATTTTTTTAGTTTTTGCATAGTCTGATAAATATAACGATATGCTTGTGCATGTATATAACTATTGTTATATTGAGACTTTGTCTCGGTTGCATGCATGGTATACAAGATACATATACAATATGTTGGATCTGAGCTGCTGTAAATCTGTTAAATTTAAACTAATTTGGTGTTATCAATTTTTCTATTGCCTTCTACATGGTTACAGAGTTTGTGGAATTATTATAATGCCATGCATGAATTATTGTTTATTGTAGCACAACAGTAATTTTATCCTTGTGAAATTCTCTGAAATATATGTTATATTTCTGGGTAAGGCAAAAAGCCTAGCTTGAGAATATTATGTTAATTTTCTCATCCGAATAACAATTGCTGATTTGTTATTGAGTTTCTGTATTTACCTTTTTATCGGGATGCTTTGAGCTTATATGTTTCCCGAATATCCCTATCTACAGAATTTTGACCATTTGTACTCCTTATCACAATAGTTCCATTTTACTATAATTATTCCGCCGGAATGTTCAACTTTCTTCATGATTATTATGAAAAGAATGAATTTTTGTTTTGAAGGTTGAACTCCTACGGCCCCATCGTCTTGGGAGAAAAAAAAACATTGTTGAAATCAAATAAAGAATTAAAAGGGTGAGGGGTAGGTTGAGGTTCATTTATGACTAATTGGGGGTTTGAATTTAAATATTGATTCTTGATAATATGATTGTTGTTGTAAAAATTCATGATCTTGATACTCGTTTGGAAACCCATGAATTGAATGACGTGGTGGTTCAAAAGATTTGCCACGATTTCAAAGACTACCACTAGCTTTGCCATTATAAGATAAAGATGTTCTGCTTGAATTGTCCATTTGTACTTTATGTTAAATTATAAAAAGAAAAGGAAGAAGATTAAAGTTGTCATTTATTGTGAAATTTCAATTCCGTGGGTTGTGAACTTACAATTCTGAAAGGGTCAAGGAATTGCAATTCCATAGTTGGGGGAGTTGCAAATCTATAAGAAAAAAAAAAATTCCAACCAAACAAAAAAATTGTAAATTCCATAAAATTTGATAAGAATGAAATTGCAATTCCATTATACCAAATGCCCGATAAAAGTCATGAAATTGCAATTCCTAGGCCTCTCCAGATAAACTAGATTGCACATTTTGTCTATTCTTGTTGTAGTGTATATTCTATTATAGTAGTCTGTTGATCATACATATAATATACAATTGAATTATATCTCATTCTATTTCATCAAACATCCTTGTACTCTTCAAATCTAAACCATGTCTACATCTTATCCCATGGCCTAAACAATACACTCTTCCAACAGCACAACAAACCTCATGCTCCCCACACCTCTCCCCTATAGAAAAAATCAAGAATAAAAGCACAAAGAAAGTGCGACCCACCGTCTAACAGAATCTAGGCAGTCCATGTTTGCAGAGGAAATTCTGTTGTCATATAGCATGAAGTGTTTTTAGTGTCCTGTCTGGAAGTGAATCGAGTTGGACCAGTTCTGAGCGAAAGATATGCTAGTTGGTGCAGTCGAAGCCGTGGCAAACAGAAAGCCAGATTGTGAGTACCAAAAAGACGATGATTCCTAGTACAACCAACTTTATTTTCATGTTCTGATACCACATCTTGCGACGGATTTCTGTCCCCTGTTTCTTGAATTGTTGGGCCTGGAAATAAGATAATGCAAAGGACATGTTTACTGAACTCATTACATGTTTTCGGAGGATATTTTAAAAAATACAGGTAACCCTACCGAATTATGTAGATCTTCTGCCTTGTTGGTAAGTATAGTCAAGTTCTCCCCTCGTTCAATAGTCTGGAACATATAAACACGTCAAGTGGACAAGAAACATTTCCATTGCTCTACGTTTTGTAAACGAAAAGGCAATATCTACATTTATGAAAGGCTATAGCCTATAGAAGTGCAAGCGTATCATTAGAACCATATAATATTGGCTGATGATAATGGAGATTCACTAAATTTGAGGTCATAATCATTATTCCATTCTGGCCTAATTCTTAGTATCATAAGTTTATTTGCCATACCTTGTCTATATTCTCGAGCATAATACTTTTGACTTCTGAGACTTGAGCCTTGACTTTTAGAAGTTTCTCGATTTCATCTGCATGCTCAATTATATACTTCATGTGCTCCTTCATAACTGGTCTGTAAATTTTGACATATTTATTGTTATTGCGGCTACTCAAAAATAAAAATTTAAAATTAAATGAAAAGAAATATGAAGACACGTAGATAAGGATGGCTCCTAGTATCAAAAGAACGTACCCGAATTCTTTATTCAGACTCTTTGCAACAGCTGTATCTGCTTTACCACCACCATATCTTTTCTTGAAATCTGCTTTTACACGTTCCAAAAATGCAATGGAAATTTGCTTGCCAACTGAGTCTTTGGCAACAACACAATAAGCTGGCATGTAAAAAACATCATCTCAACAAACTTGCAACAATCTTTGGAATCTCATTCAAATAATTCTCAACTGGCGGAAATTTATAATTGAGAGACAAGAGGAATCTGTCATTCGCTAAAAAGCGCCATGCGCATAGATATTGCACGGAACTGCGGAAGCACTCATGCTTCAACTATATGGACAGAATAAAATTAATCAGATGGAAACTTTGACAGCCAATATGACTAGCTTTCACTTCTGTTTCTAGACCTATTGCATGCTACTTTACACGCTAGTTGTATTAAAACTAATTTGTTCCATCGTGCACACAATATATTATCCATCATTTGAACACGAATAGTGATGGGTAGTTGGGTACAATACAAAATGACTCAGTCCTAGTAAAGGAAAACATAAAATGTGGGAAGATCTAGTGAACCTCTAAAACGATAAAATAATGCTAATTGCTAATATAACAATCTATTCAAAATTCTTGTTCATTGATGCTCTAAACGCAGTTAAGCACCACCCTACTGAGTCTAAAAAACTTTTTGCTTTAGTTAGGAATTGAAAATTTACCAGCTTGAAATTTTTTTGGGGGTGCATCTGATGGGAAAGGATCTCAAACCTAAGACCTCATGTGTAGAGTCTCATACCTTGGCTACAAGCCCTTAACTAAGGCTCCTTTGGGAGAGCAGATAAAGAATATCCCAGAAATACTTGCCCTGAACCTTCTAAATTGATTTCCAAACAATTTCCACCAAATTCTTTGCTTGAAGAAGTTACTATAATAAATTTCTCAATCCCTAATCAAGAACTACATTCACAAGCCATTTCCAATTACCCTAGGTTACAACCAAAGCCAAATGTTCAAAACCTTGAGATGTCTTAGCAGCATTCGTACATATTGTTTGATTGACAACTTTTTAAAACACAAGCATAGAATTTAAATATCCCTATAATTACAAAACCTATTACCTAATTTAAATCATATATCATTCCATTAATTCAGCCTTATCCCTTCTCGTTTCATCATTCGTTGCCTCCTCACTTTATCCCTCACTGCATTAGTGCATTGCCTACTCACTTCATCATCACTCTTACCATCAATTGCCTTTATTTTTAATTTTTGTATTTGTAAAACCTTTAATCCTATTATAGAGTCATACAAAACCAAGGTAATCATTCCAATTCCAACCTACTACCAAACCTGCAACCTGCAAAATACTTTCACCAAAACACATTCCAATTACCAAGTATTTGATTCCCATTCCCATTCCGAATCCACCATCACTTCCCAACAACATCAGAAACAGCAACAAAAGTTAAAAATTAAGCT
This sequence comes from Ipomoea batatas, assembly GCA_002525835.2. Classification (NCBI taxonomy): domain Eukaryota; kingdom Viridiplantae; phylum Streptophyta; class Magnoliopsida; order Solanales; family Convolvulaceae; genus Ipomoea; species Ipomoea batatas. The sequence continues at coordinate 16,218,438 of CM008342.1, read as the reverse complement.
GTTCTGCACTTGTATCTATTGGTGTCTGTATCAAGTTTAGTAACTATTTTCCATCATAAACATCAAAACCTCAAAAGCAGACCCTAAAAACCACATAGGACAAAGATTCAATCTTTAGCTAAAATATGTTAGATCCAACAATCCCCACTTGAAGTTCAGCCAGAATTCCCTCACCTCCCCAGAAATCACAGCAAAACGAAAGAGATCAACCGCTCAAAATCTAAAGAACAATAAAAAAACCCAGAGAAACAAGAAGAATTACCATAACCATCCTCGAGAAGGAAGTTAAAAGTGTGGTGATCACAATTGTAAGTGAACTTGTTGTTTGAAGATGGCAGCTTGTGCAGACACTGAGCCGCAATCGCCGGGAAGTTTCCGGTGAACTCCGTGTACTCCGCCAATACCATAGTTCCCCGAGCCACAAAGCTGTATATGAACGATTCTTCACCCATCTCTCTCACTCACCCACCCTCGAAGCAGAAATCGAAAACGCTCTCAAATTATGCAATCAAAAAGATGTTTTACTTTGTTACCAAGTTATTATTACAACGTTCTAGAAATTCGAAAATATTAAATGTAACAGAAGGCCCACAAACGGCGCCGTTTTCTTTGGTTTAATTTTTAAAAAATGGAGCCAACTTGACATTTTCTAATTTATATTGAATAATATTTTCTAGAATATTATAGATTTGGTTTGGCACTTGACGACGTAAAGAAAGGTATAGACTGTATAATTGTATAAAATAAATGAATTCAATAGGAAAATAACACAATTCAGCTTCCTTCAGAAAATCACATAATTTCATGAATGAATGTTCTATAATATAATTATATCAAACGAACTAAAACAATATTGATCCTAAAGTCCTAATAGTATCTAAAATATGTGTGAATTTTACTCAAATGCCCAAGCATTCTCCCTACGGACCTCTTCTTCTTCCTCAGGTGTGAAGTCATTTTGAATGTTAAAATTTTTGCGGAGCTCTTCCACTGTCTTATTCTCGATCAGATTTGCAACAGCTTGGCATGTAAGATCAAGCAAGCTCTTAACATTAAGGAAATTAGCGGCCATTATAAGATCCAATAGTGTTTGATGGTCAACTTTGATGAAGTTAGCATCAAAGTCTTTAAGATCATCATGGCTAGTCTTTGCGGCTTCGGCGTGCGATTTGCAATACTCTATAACCTTAGCCAAGATCTTGCCAGTCACGTTAGCTATGGGAATGATAGTGTCCACGCATTCATCGTCAATCATGTACTTTATCGTTTGCATCTCAAGAGCCACTGATTCTTCCACCTCGAATATCTCCTCATCAGAACTCCTCAATATGATTATCTTGGTAGAAGACATCACCAATTTCGTCTACTCTCTACTAAATTATAAGGAATTGCAAATTACAACAAGAAAAGATTGGTGCTCTTCAAACATATGAGAATCCTTTTTATAAGTACACCCCTTCAACCTCTTTGTTTAGAAATAGGAATCTTAACTCATTTAGGATTAGACAACTTCCAATTAAAGATTATATTTCCAATTTTGATTCTAAATAAGAATCTTAACTCATCTAGGATTAGACAACTCCGAATTACAAGACTTTTTCAATTTTGGTTCTTAAAAGGATCCAACAATCCTTATACATATGAGATTTGTAATCACCATTCCATTCATCGATCTTCTTACAACAAAGGAGAATACATATATAATAAACATATAATAATGATGACCATTACGTATTGAATAGCCATAATGTCGATAATAATAATATATTTATAACATCCATAAATTTATTTACTTTTCATGTGCAATTGAAATGGAAATTGAAATTGTGGGTTGTTTTTTATGTATCAAAATTTTGATGGCGGAAAGAAATTATTGGTCAATAATACGGATTAGAATAATAAAACAGCCCCTAAAATGCTGCCAAAATTCTAGTTTTGATTGTTTTTTTTATTATTATTATGTCACCGTGTTAAAACTTGGAAATTTTTTTGAAAATCTATTGGAATGCCTGATCATGAATGTAAATTGTAAAGGAGTTTGAAAAGCATTGGCATTTGCTGTAATCTAGTAAAAGGTGGAGCTAATACAAAGAAAAATTTTGATGACCTACTGTAAAAATTTCTAAGTTACCAAATTTGGCACTTTGAGATCTATTCTAATATATCAACTCAAATTACTTTCGATGACTTTTCCGGTGAAATTCTATTTTAGGCAATGGTATTTTGGTCTTTTCAAAAATTCCCAATGAATTAATTCCAGCGAGAGTTTTCTTGTCTTTGGTGGCGATTTCAAATTTAGTCCAGACAATTTTTTATTTTTTTTTCATTTAACAATCCAAACTATCATATTTTAGACCGTTTTAGTCCTTCCGATGACTCTTTTAGGTGAAACCCTATTTAGACAATGACATTTACGTTTCTTCGCTTTTTTTATTTTCTATTTTTTTTTTTGCGTCAATTTTTTCCTGTTGTGGATTGCACAATTTCCTTCACTCGGCTCTTTTCTTCATCTCCTTCAACCTAGCCAAAATCATCGTTCGTCAATGACGATATCGAGTACGCGAGGGCCTTCAGGTGCAGGGGAATCATTTTGCAACGCAATTGGAAGGTTCAGGATGTCGCTACTCGATCGACTTCAGCCTAACCTTTATTGTTTTAATTCATGATTCTATGAATTATCTACTATAGTTATAGACCACCAAAAAAAAAAAAAAAAAAAAAAAAAAAAAAAAAAAAAAAAAAAATTAAAAAAAAAAAAAAC
>CM008342.1:16153818-16167334 GCA_002525835.2 Ipomoea batatas | reverse complement strand
AAAATTTGGCCTTCAAGTGCACATTTTGTATTCTTCAAGTGCATGTTTTTCTTTCTAAGACTAAGAGTGCACTATTAATTTTCTTCTAATTTTCCTTTTTAGTGAGTTTTTTTCCCTTGCCTTCTAGTGATTCTCTTTATGCTTTCAAGTACTCAATTTCATGCCTACAAATGCATGTGTGCCTTACTATTGTATTATAAAAAGAAATTACTTTATGTTATACCGTGGACCAGGGTGCACAATTTGTGCACCCTGTACCAAAATGTTAGGAGGATGAGTTTTGTGTATTCTAGGTAACTGTTCTATGTATTCATGTTAGTAACACAGGTTGTGATGTGTTTGTGCATTTGAATGTTTAGGAGTATGAGTTCTGTGTATTTTGTGTAAATATTATGTGTATTTTATGAAGACATTTTGTGTATTCTAGGCAACCGTTCTGTGTATTCATGTTAGTAACACAGGTTATGATGTGTTTGTGCATTCGAATGTCAGGATACACAAAATATAAGTCATTATTTCTTATGTTCTATGTTTTTCAAATTTCACAATATAATGTTGTTTAAATATTCACATTTTGTCATGTGTGTTTTTGTGATCTAATGAATTTGTGTGTGTTTTTTGTTCTTACTTCTTCGTCACTGTTTTTGTTGTTGTTCAAATTACATTTATATTTTAGTTTAAAAAAAAAACTATAATGAGGTCCGAATACAACGTTGTTTCGGACCAGGGTCCACAATGCATTGTAGACCCTGGTCCACGGTATAACGATCCTTGACTATGGGATTATAGGCTGCATTTTTTGGGCCCTTGGAGTTTTTAAGATCCAGATTTGTTTGTGCCATTTGGATCATTAATTTGGATGGGACCAAATCGCAAATTATTGTCTTGAAGACATAATAATTTTGGTACACTTATGCAAAAAAAATAAATAATAAAAATGGTACACTTATGCAATAATAATAATAATAATAATAATAATAATAATTTTGGTACACTTTAGGTATTAATGAATTTATATTTACGAAATAACAACAACAATAATAAATGATAATACTTATAATAATTTTTGTTCTAATACTTATAATAATTTTTGTTCTAAGGTTGCATTTTTGTACGAAGTAATTACAAATATTTAAGATGATTGCATATGCTTTCTGATTTGGGCATATTATTTGTCACAATTCTTTCTAAGAGGTATCAACCACAAACTCTAATATCATCTCATCTTCTAAACTAATGAATTGGTTGAGCAATAAAATAACAATTTGCATATAAGGAAAATAGTATATTTTAAACTAAACTGAATAGTATATTTGCAGTCATATTTGTGTTATATTGATGCGGGCTTTAAAGCAGAGAAACGGAGGAGAGTACCTATGGAGCCATTTTGCTAACACATGATAATAATTTTATAACACCCATCAATGGAAGATTGTCGATCTGCATGAGCCTTCTTACGGCGAAAATCCTTTCTTGTAAGGAGGTACTGTCTTGGCTGAAGAATCGTGGGGTGGCCCCAGTCCATGTGTACACAGATTGCTCATCTTTGCACCACTTGCTGACAAAGTTTGTGCCAAAACCCCGATCGTATGTGGGAATTGCAGTGTCGGATTGTAGACGTATTATGCATGTGTTCGTTTCCTTCTTGTCCTATTAGTTTTATTCGTAGAACCTCTAATTTGTTAGCTCATGTTGACGGGATAATTGGGTCCAAACCGTTGCACTTGGTAGAGCACATCAAAGCAGTGATAACAGTCAAATAGTAACAGTCAGGGGCAAAGAGCAGCTAGAACGATTACAAGAGCCCACACATTAAGAGCATTATTGTTTCACACTTATTAGGAGGCTATTGATACAATTACGTTACAAATTTAAAGTATAAGTACTAGACGATCCTATTGTTAGAGTGGAGGACACGCAAAACTTACTAGACAACACCATTGTACTATTGACTGTACTCAGATTAATAATACATACTGGTAACAATACTTAGTCTAGGCTCTTCTTTGGTCCATGTCCTCTTTCTTTAGCACAATATATATAGTTAGCTGCAAAATAGAAAAAACACCAAGTAATAACAAATTAAATAAAAGTAAATATCAGCATATGCTTAAACAATCTATGTTTTTCTCAGATGATGGTAATGTTAATCTCAACCCAAACACCATAAACATCTAGATAATTATCAATATTTACCAATTGGATATTCAAAATAAAACACATTGCAAAATATAACACTGGTACACCCCTAGCCATGCATTAAAATTGTGCAATGATATATTATGCCATTGTACACACTAGAGAATGTAACACTTCTTTTTACCAAATCACTAAACATTCATATCTTAACCAAAAAAAAAGTGCTATATAAGGATCAAACGAGATCCAAAAGTATCTTGAAGCAACCATTAAATCACAAAAACAAAACAAAAGGAAAAATTAATATACCTTCAAATTTCTAACTTGATGAGGACAACGTGCTGGTATAATAATAGCATCCCCTAAATTTTGAACGAATGACCATGGTTCAAACCCTAAACAGTTCATCATCCACCATAGCATGTATGATAAATTTTTTAAAATGTATTTAAAAAAAGTGTAAGCACATATTATTGTTTAAGCCTTTTCTTGTGTTCAACAGTCAAGTAAAAACTTTGATCATGTATTGGGTGAACAACCTAAGTAAAGAAAATTAAAGATAAAAGATAATTAAAACAAAAGAATCACCAAAATGAACATACAATCATACATCTCTTAAAGGGGTTAGGATGGCTCTTGCGTGATGATAATGGCAATTTTATGGCTGCTAAGAATGTGCAACTGGTCGGCTCATTTGGAGTGAAAGAGGCTGAAGCAGTGAGTTTGCGGGAGGCTCTCAGTTGGTTAAAAGATACTGGGTTGGGTAACGTAGATGTGGAGACAGACTCGCAACTTTTATTTAATGCTATTTCTTGTAATTCTTTCTTTTCTGGTTTTGGATTGATTGTGGATGATGTTAAAGAATTGGCATCTTTGATAGATGATGTCAAATTCGGTTTTGTACGGCGATCTGCGAATTGTGCTGCTCATTATATTGCTAGGGCGGCCCTTTCTGAGTCAGATTGCGGGGAGTGGTTTGATACTCCTCCTGGTTTTCTCGTGGACTGTCTTGCTTCTGATTTAATGAATTAAGTTTTTCCTTTCAAAAAAAAAAATCATACATCTCTTAAAAGGTTAATGCAAACAGTTGTACGTACCCCTGGCACTTGACAACAATAAATATGCCTGAACTACTTGATGTCCCTTAGATATTGTAAATGCATAAGCAAAGTGATCACATATCAAGCTTTGCAGTACGTACTGGACAATGTTATATAAATCAAGAAATTGTAAATGCAATAATTTAGGGCAAAATGAAATTAGGATTTAGTAATAAATGGAATTAGGAATTTATGAAATCAGGAACTTTTAGTGATTAGGGTGGAGGAGATTTTGATGGAGAGGGTTGTGCTGTCTGCCGTTATGTGGAAAAGCTGAAGAGACAATTCCAAAATTGATGTATTTCCCACTCCTTGTTCAATTCAATGGTGCTTACATTTTTTAATTTTCAGTCCAAACATTTGGTGGGACGGAAATTAAAATATCTAATATTTTTACTTATTAGTAATTAGTAAATTTAGATTTATCGACCAATATTATAGGTTGGACGGAAAATTCGTCTAATAACTATTGGTGGACGGAAATTACGATCAACTTTCCGTCCAACTATCTTTAACAATGGAAAATTGAGATTTTTAATAAATTATCGACCAACATTAGGGTTGGACAGAAATGTTGATCGGAAATAGCGAGAATTTCAGCAGTGAGCGAGAAGTTATATTTTATGGTAAACAAAATTTCATAATTCAGAAAATATATAACAGAACATATAAAATTACACCAAAGAGACTTGATAAAGCGTAACACAAAAACAAATTGAAGTATCATCAAGTGCAAAAGTAGTTAAACTTCAGTGGAGGAGTTGAGTAATTAGTGGTGGCAATTTGTGCAGCAAACACAGCATTGGCACTGTCTGTGTAGTGCAGACCGTCCCAGCTGATATATCTCTTTCCTTTCTCGCACACACTACCCTGCCCTGGCGGCCCACACGTTATGTTGGCATTGTAGGGTGGGCCACCACCCCCACAACATGCCATCAACGCACTCTCGAAACCTACCATTTTAATCAAAATGTAAAATTAAAATCGTTAATTAATTCTATAGCATTATAAATTAAAATTTAACTTATAACAATGTATAATAAAGACATATTACCGTAAAGAGCATAATTAGAAATGACATTGTATTTTATCGTGTACATATCCACGTACACGATGACAGCATCCTTCAGGTCAGACTTCAACTCTTCACACAGTTTCAAGAGTCTGGTGTTGAACTCTTGGGCGACATCATTTGGATACTTCAAACAACCAACCTCATCATAATCAGCCCTCACATTTGTTCCCATTTTGAAGAGCATGTAAGGTAGACAACCCAGTGGCCCCGTGTTGTGCACCCAAAAGTGTTTCCCTCCGAGTCCGTACATCTCCTATATATATTTGAACACATAGAAATACAAAATTCATAATTTCATCACATTGCATTATATATATATAATTGAAAAAAAAAAAAAAGTTAGAGAAGAAAAAATTGAGCATACGGAAATAGCACTTCTGATTTCATCTAGGAAAGACGTAATATTTGGGAGTTGAGGCTTTGTGAGGTGATTGTCCAAAAAGGCAGCAGAAAGATCATTTTGACCGATGTCGATCATATACAGAGCATTTTTGAAGTCATCATCCCCAAAAGTGCCACTGTTCCCTGTTTTATTGAATTGAACATTAATAATTTTTAATATATAATCTATCACATGCCTCATTAGATTATAAAGTTAACAAAAAAAAACCTTTAGAGTTCAATATGAGGGAGAAGGCGTGAAAACGTCTGAACTGCAGCACCTGAGTGGCCAAAGTAAAAAGATCGCCATCTTCCTGGACTGTCTTGGCGCCAGCTACAGCAAAATTGACGCCATTCTTAAAGCTCGATGTGAGAGTTTCTAAATAGGGAGACAAATACTTTGCCTTCACCCTATCACCTGTGAATGAAGCAGCATCATATCAATCTAAGCCATTATGATATGATAGGATGATGAAACAGGAATTAAACTTTAGATAATAAATTAAAACATAGGAAAATGTTATTTGCTTACATAGAAAATCCACAATCAACCGTCCATCGCAAAAACGGTTTGAAAAATGGTCCTCAAAATATACACGGCCTATGGGGGACCCATAAAACTGGCCGTGCGCGGCGGCATAACCGCCAGTATCGGAGTTAGAATCTCCGAAATTAAAGATCACCGGGGTTTTATAGCATCCCTCCCCGGCTAAAGCCAGAGAGCCATGGCAACCCAAAATTGCTATAGCTATGAAGACGATGAACATAGCTGGGCGTTTGTGTTGGCAGAAGAAACTCATGATGAGAAACTCAGCGGATAACAATGAGAACAAAAAGTGTATTGATGAAGCTAGCAAAGGTCTGAGTTTTACAGTGAAAAGGATTGGAAAAGCTTGCTTCTAAAATGAACAGAAGCTTAGCCTATATATAGGATGCCAGAAGGTTATAACTGACTATGTGTGGGAAATTACAAGAAAGCCCTTTAGGCTTTATGAGCGTTAAGCAACAGCAGCTCCACGATTATCTTGCAGAGAGTTTACTAGCAGGTAGGCATAACAGAAATGAGGAAAAAGAATGAAAATACAAGAAAGCCCTTAGCTGGTCAACATACATAGAAAGTAGTAATGATATTAATGATACATACAGCAACAATTATGGAACAAAAAAGGAGACGTGTGAATGAATCTGATCCTATGGAATTGATTATTGAGTTGTCAAAAAAAGGTTTTGGGGTGGGTCTTGTTTCATGTCTTAGAATTACCGAGGGATTGGCAACTTGACCACAGTTCGAGTTTTAGCGGACTTAGTTTGTGCAAAGAAGCCGACTTTGGTATTCTTAATGGAAAATTTTGTTGATAAAGGGAAACTCGAGCTAATGCGGGTTTCGTTGGGTTTCAAAAATCTGTTTGTAGTTGATGCTTGTTGGTCATAGGAATGGTTTGGGGTTTAGGGTTTGGGGTTTAGGTTTTAGGGTTTAGGAAGAGTCATACGGAGTATATATGAGACACATGGGTGAATTAAATGCCAATACTCTATTAGAATACAATTATACTCCATAACATTTAATTTGGTTGTTGTTAGGGGAAGCAAATTTTGGGTGAATTCTTAAAATTTCGTTCACATTTGCTAGCTAGTGAGGCTGATTTAACCCGATTCGTTAATAGCGGGTTTGAAAGAATTGAATACTAACCGAATGATATATTTTAAGTTTATAAGATAAATAAATTATATTATAAGATTTTTAACATTTAAAAGATAACATAAATTATACCTCAATCATAGTTTTTTTATTTAAGAAAAAAAATAAACAACAATGCAAATCTTTTTAAAATTATTATCTATACTGACTATTTATTATGTGTCAAAAAAGTTAAATGTTCACCTAACCATGTATACCATTTCATAAATAACCATATGAAAGCTATGTTATAGAGAGGGTAAATTAGTAGGTATAGGTAGAGTTGCAATTGATAAAAGGAGTGGTAGCTTGTAGCTTTATAAAAGATGAAGAAAATGCGTTAACAGGTTGAGAAAGTATAGATGAACAGATACTACAATGTAATAGGGTCAGTTGTATTCAAAAAAAAAAAAAAAGATTCCTAAAAATAGATAGAGCATTACATACTTGTGCCATTGATGCATGTTTTCTTTTAAAACTAATAATAGTACAACCTTTTTCACCATCACCCCATATATTTATCCTACTTCACTTTTTCTTTGCTATAATTTTTATTCTTTTTCTCGAAAGAGTTTTATTACATTAATTTTCTATTGAAATAAATAGCAAAAATGATTTTGTAAGTGACTATTTTGTAGTACAAATATAAGTGGAGTCCACTTCTGATATTTGGGTCTAGTCAAGTGATTTCAGATTTTTCGAGAGATCGATATAGCATTTCAAATTTTTATTTTTTAAAAAAAATCAAGGATAGGTTGGCCCAATACATTTTTACGTGTTAGATTTTATTATACAGAGTATCGAAATTATTTCAACATAATAATATTACAAAAATCTACTTCCGGAGAAGCTCAAACTTGGTCAATAATTTGTCCCTATAGTGACCATCGCATTGCACAACACAATGGAGGATGTAAATATCCATCCCATATATATATAGTGGTGATAACGACGACGACCACTATTACTATATTATTATTATTATTATTATTATTTAAAAAAAAACAAACAATATTCGCTTCAGTTTTTTATCGAACCGTTCTGTTCAGTTTGGTTTTTTACGGAACCGTTAAGTATACAACAATCTATTACCATTCAGTTGTTTGGTATATTACCAAACTGAACTAGTTCAATTCGATACATTTCAGTTTGGTTTGTTTCGGGAAAACCGAACCGAATTGCCCCCCCCCCTCCCGGGTAAGATCATTTATTGGCTGAAATTTAGAACAAATATTACCTTGTAGAGACTCATAAATGTTTTAAAAAGCATGTATGGACGCCAATTTTAGTGTTAAGGTCAAAAAAATTTATCTCAATAAAAGATCAATATGATGGTTCCAATGGACTAGCCGAGTTTATATGTAAGCTCATATTTAATATTTTTATATCAATTTTAAAATAAAATTTTAGTAAATATATTAAAAATTTATTACAAAATACAATTTTTTTATGAAAAATAAAAAATTACTATTGTAAATATATTAACTATTGTTAGTTGATCGAATTGGAATTATGAAAATGTAGGTTTATAATGATGAAATGATATATAAGTTTAGTAAATACGTTACTTTATTAAAACTGAAAATTTATAAGTTAATTTGAAAATGTCAAAATTTTTAATCATATACCTCTATGGTTCTATCTTCATTTTTTTTTTTCATTTTTCATTTTTCATTTTTTGGAAAAACGAATATCCGACTATCTAATGACTCAAAGTTTTAGGGGTAAGGCCAAAATTTTTAAAATTAAAAAAAAAAGTTTGAACCCAATAAATTCAATTGTCCGAAATTGAATGGACTGATGAATATATTTAAGCAAATAAAGTGGATATATTAAATGCACTTATATTTAAAGCTGCCATGCAAGCTGCCCATGTAGGGCGTAGCTTATCATGGGATTAGGATTCCTCTACACATAGGTGAATTAAATGCCAATACTCTCTTTAGAATATAATTATACTCTGTAACATTTAATTTGGTTGTTGGTAGGGGAAGCAAATTTTGGGTGAATTCATAAAATTTCATTCACATTTGCTAGCTAGTGAGGCCGATTCAACCTGATTTGCTAATAGTAGGTTTGAAGGATTTAATACTAATCAAATCACATATTTTAAGTTTATAAGATAAATAAATTATATTATAAGATTTTTAACATTTAAAAGATAAAATAAATTATACCTCAATCATAGTTTTTTATTTAAGAACCAAATAAACAACAACGCAAATCTTTTTAAAATTATTATCTATACGGACTATTTATTATGTGTCAAAAAAGTTAAATGTTCACCTAACCATGTATATCATTTCATAAATAACCATATGAAAGCTATGTTATAGAGAGGGTAAATTAGTAGGTATAGGTAGAGTTGCAATTGATAAAAGGTATGGTAGCTTGTAGATTTATAAAAGATTAAGAAAACACGTTCATTTTTATTCCTAAAAATAGAGAAAACGCGTTCATTTTAATTCCTAAAATAGATAGAGCATTACATGCTTGTGCCATTATATTGATGCATGCTTTTTTTAAAAACTAATAATAGTACAACCTTTTTTTCCATCACTTCATATATTTATCCTCAATGCAGGTGTGATGGATAGAAAGAAGTTGGTATATATAATTAATAAACTGTAAAATTGAATATTATGTGGATACAAGAAGCAAGCTACTTTTTCTTTTTAATTAGTCTAAAAAGAATATGGGATAAGGCGTAATAATATGGGATTGGGTCTGAAGAAGAGATGATAAATTATATGTATAAACCGTAAATATAAATATATACTCAATATTAATATTATTAACAATCATAAAAAACAAATCTTTAAAAATCTTCAATTAATCATAAATGTTTGTAGGAGTAAATTATTTGCAAGTCACTATCAATAGCTTATTTTGGTCATGACAAAGAGATTTAAAGAAAAAGGTGATGAGTTATAATTTAGGTTAAACATTTGATTTTTTTTGTTAGTACATATCACTTGACTTGTTATTGAGAATCAATATAATATTCAAAACTTAGGTGTGTGAATTATTTTATCATACTTTAAGAGTTAATTAAAAAAAAATTGTCCTTGACTATTAATATTTACCAATTTTAACATTGACGTTCAATTTGACCAGAATTGGTCCATTGACTATTGATTTTGTTTCATATTTTATCCTCCGGTTAAATATTTGTTTAATATGAGTTAAATTTAAATGTAAGAATATAAAAATTAACTTGTTATTGAGATGAACAAATTGAGTTTATAAACTTCATACACTATAATTAGTGGAATGTGAAGAACAAGTTGATGCATAAATTAATTTGGACCAGACCATTGATACATCTCTACCCCAAATTTGAGACGATTATATCCTCTCTTTTTTTCAACACCTTAAAAGATGCAAATCTGGAGAGGCAATTCTGTTAGCTAAGTTTACATTCTTACCCATAAATTTAACACCTGTTAAATAAATATTTAATTAGAGGATCAAATATGGAACAAAATAATAGTTAAGGGATCAATTATAGTCAAATTAAAAGTTGAGGATAGAAATTTGGTAAGTGACAATAGTTAAAGGACCATTCCTGAATTTAAGTTTACACTTAATTAACAAAATTTAACTTACGTAAAAGTGTGTAATACTAGTTGTTTTTTTTTTTTTTTTTTTTGGACCTTGTCCCTAGAGTCTCTACAGATGTAAATCACAAGACACACAATTAGTCCACTAATCAAATGTGGACACACGCACAAACACACGCACATACACGGTTCATGATCAATAAAATTATCGTTTTCAAATGTATTTATTATTTTACAAATAGAAAATAAACCACACATATGTATTCAATTGATCTTTAACGTACTTAAGTTATTTATTGTTTTTAATGACAAATTGTAACTCATAGAATTATCAAAATCATCATACACATCCTTAAAATGTTTATTAATAAGACCATGATATTCTTATTGATAAATGAACATTGTACCATTCCACACGTACAAAAAGCAACAAGAACGAAAGGAACAAATAATAATAAAAAGGACCCAAAAATGATAGCTTTGAAGGTACCTTTTTTATTAGGGTTGTTCATAGCATATAACGCAATACAGTTTTCATATGCAACGCTTAAGTTAAATGTATTTAGTATTGATAGATGTAAGAGGTTTGAACCACCTTCTATACTTTCAGATTGCTGGCATGGACAAATTCGTCATGAACATTTTATACCTTTTGACACCAATTCCAGTCCTCAGCCACCAAGCACTGTGCCTCCGGAGTGTTGTTGCTATATTAAAAAATTGGGCAGCGAGTGCTACTTTGATTGGGCCAAATCTCAATCAGAGTTTCAAACGTTTGATACTCTAGGTTTAGGTCATGAAAGGTACGATAAGGTTGGACAAAGATTATGGGATCTATGTCAATAATAATAATAATTTAATAATTGTGTATTCAGTTGCAATTTAATTGTTAATTTACGGACAACTAATTATGCACATGAAAACATTATCCAAATGCATATGGTGTATGTTATTCTTCACATCTATTCTTATTCCTACATATACACATATGGTTTTTTTTTTTTTTTTTTTGAATACAACTGACCCTATTACATTGTAGTATCTGTTCATCTATACTTTTCTCAACCTGTTGAAGCACAAAGAATCAATTTCGAGATCTCCTCCACTGAGACTCAAACTCATGACCTCCCATCTGAGAGTGTTCACTACATGCCAATTGAGCACAAGGTGCTTGGCTATGGTGTCTGTTATATATACCAATTCCAAGCAATTCAATTAATCCATATGCATTTCCACTTCCTCATAAATATATGCACCGTACCATATCCATATATCATCATCATCATTAACGTAGGAGAAAAGACATAACGTTTCTATACGTCAGCATTGCCTAAGATATTTACAAAGTAGTAATAATAGTAAAAATAGAAGACCCCACCATCATACCATTTGAATTGATAACCGATAGTCAAATTAATTGAAAATTATGATTTTTGATCAAGCTATCGATTATTAGTTTTAAAAAATATTAGTTATTTGATAAGTCGGTTATAAGCATTTAAAAATTACGATCACCAAATAATTGGAGACGAATTGTACATCATCAACAGTTGGAGACGAAGTGCAGGCTTCATTTTGATTTAATAGACATTTTTTTGTAAGTTTAGGGAGCCAATTCCATTTTTTAGTTCAATATGAGCCATTTACATTTTGGTGTGTATAATAGTTCAATGACTAATTTGAACATTATTTCCTATTGATTTTTAAGATCACAATACTCGAAATTTAAATCTCATCTAATATAAAATGAAAAGGGTAAATACTTATTATTAATTTGTAAATTATTTTTTATAAATATCTTTAGATGGTTGATAAAAGGGTTTAATTTTATACGAGGACAAGAAAAATGTAGTGTTAGATTTAATTTCTAGAAATAGTAGATGGACCGTTGCTTGCATGGTATGATGCATCATAAGACAGGTATGTATCTTCAAAAATTATTGCATATATATTTAGATTAATATAGTGTCTAGCTAGGTACTATCCATTGCAATTTTTTGATTTTGTGTGCAATATATAAAATAAGTATGTGTACTGGTAAATTAAGGAAATTGGATAACACAACACGTAAAATATTCTATATTTTATTGTGAGCATCAAAGACGGAAAGCGTTGTTTTTCAATTTTCATTTAATTTGCACAGCTTTTAATTAAGGTGACCTATAATTACAGCTTGCGACCAACGAGGAGGGTCATCCTGTGTATGAATTAATGATATGATGTTAGTCTTACACGTATATAGTAATGCCTACTTCGTACTGTGATTACTATGTTGACTTTATTTAAGTAATTGATATGCATGGCTCGTGGCTGGCCTGCAAGGCTGAAGACAAAACGTTAAGTTAAATAATGGAGTTGGGGTAGCCACTAGCCAAGTAAGAAAGGGAAAAGGGAAGTTTAGGTCACGTTTGGTTCACGAGAATCGGAATTGGAATGAGAATCAAATACTTGGTAACGATAATGAGTTTTGGTGAAAGTATTTTGCATGTTGGTAGTAGGGTAGAATTAGAATGATTACCAATATTGATGTTTGGTTGTCTATTACCTTATAATGGAAATAAATGTTTTTAAATGAAAACAAAAAGCAATTGATCCTAATAATATATAATGACATCCAAAGCATCAATATGAAAAAAAAAATCAAAACAAAAAACTAAAAGTACTCATCCAAACTTAAAACTTAGATTACCAATAAGATGAAATGATACTCCTTTTTAATTAGGGAATGAAATTTTTAATTAAAGGGGTAGTCAAAAGCATAGTTGTGTTTTAAAAAAATTGTCAAACAAACACTAACTATGATTTTGATTCACATTCCTAATGTGTAAGCCCTTGAAAATAATAGTCTTGATAAAATTTTAATCCCATCTGCCTGTGAAGAATGTTGTTTAAATTAATTGTTGTATGAGCTTCTTGGGATTACTTGACATGAAATTTTGTGTTTTAGATTTTAAGTTGGTGATACATATAAAAATTTTATGTCATGGGATACCTTACTTAAACTATCTTGGTTGTGATCGTGGATAATAGTTTTTATTGTCTTCCTAAAAAGAGATTCAAACTTGATATATACTCGATTAAATTTTACTTTTTTTAAGTTTAAATTTGACTCATCTCAAGCTTGAACTATATTCACTCCATCCAATTCTAGTTTTTTTTTAGACAAAATTATAATATAAACATTTCATAATCAAATCTACTGATTTATTATACTAATAAGAGCGATAAAGTTAGGCATATAAGGGGAATTAAAAATGTTCGTCCAATTATACCCTCTATTATATTATTTTAAATGTACTCCATAATAATTACTAGTGTATAGCTCTAAGTGATGTGTGTATTAGATTGTTAAAGATAGGAACTCGTTTCCATTTCACTTAATGTTGGTGATAATGTTAATTATCGTTTGTTTTGTCACTCATTAACCAAGAATTTAGTACCCAACCATGTAGCCTGATTTTGAGAAGTTAGTCATGACCTTATATATTCGATCTTGTAGTTTTGAATCCTTGATGTGATTACATATGTGATCTTATTGTGTTTGACTATAAGTCATACATTTAATACAAAATATTTAATG
>CM008342.1:16086444-16098480 GCA_002525835.2 Ipomoea batatas | reverse complement strand
ACACATGATTTACACGTAAAAATTCCTAGTCATAAAATTTACTAGCATTTGTTCACCTTCAAGTGATTGAACCGACTTAAGGGATTCCTTACCTCCCAAGTAGATTTCTAAAACCGTAGAAAAGTTGTGATCTTCTCCTTCAAACCTTTCACCGAAGATCCTAAACAAAATCACCATAACAACAATATTTTCATGAACCTTAAGTTTAAGCTTAAGTTCTAGGAGGGATTTAACCGAACAAACCAAAGTTCTTACCTACAATAGAGCACTTTGAGTTGAAGAGATAGCTAGGGAGTTCTTGGATCACAAAGTTAGAAGACTAAGATTTTCCTTCTTCTTTCTTTCCTTTGTATTTTCGAAAATATGTGTGTGTGTGGGAGATGAGAGAGATGATGATGGGGATGATGATGAGCTTTGCTTGAATTTCAAGAAACAAGTGCAACCTTCCCATACTTCCTATGACATGCCATAAATGATCCAATCCAAGTGGGGATTGTGTTGCCACATGTCAACTCCTTATGGTGTCTCTATGAAGATCTTAATTTATTTTGCCAGTTTGGGGTTAAATCAGATGAAAGTTCGGAGGATTATAACTTAATTCGGGAAAAATCCTAACACCAAAATTCTCCTAAAAATAATCCCGTCGCTAATCCCTCAAATTGGGAATTTTTCGGTATCTCGCGAAATATAGGTACAAAGTCTGTAGCAATTTTACCCCTTACAGTCCGTTTAAATTTTTACTTGAACTAACGAGGAGTTCAGGCTTAACCGTATCATACTTAATAATCCAATTTCTAGGAAAATTCGAACTGAATACACATCCTTAAAAATTTTACGGTTCGTGACCGGTACGTAGATCGCAACTTATTAATAACTAGTCTCAGTTATAAAAATCCTTCTGAAGTATCGAGAGATCATCTCATAAATATCGTAACTTAAAAATATTTTTCGAACTCTAAAATTATCGGAATAGGCGAGGGGTTACAGCAACTGTTGACTCTTTGTGCTTCATTAGGTTGAGAAAGTAGCCATAGACAGATACTACATTTTAACATAGTCAGTAGCACTAAAAAAAATATAGGGTTTGTTACTTTTTAAAACGATGGTTTCCAGCGGACTGGTTTTGCAGGAAACCAAGGCAGTGTAGAGAACTACTTTGGTTTCAGGCGAAAACCAGTCAGCCGGAAACGAGAACATTGGTCCGGAAGCCTTCATCATTGTTCGTCGATGTAGTAGGCAGGGCTGGCCCTGGCTATGTCGGACTAGGACGACTGCACAGGGCCTCAATTTTTTGGGACCCAATTTTAATATTTTTATGTATAGTTCAAATTTTTTTTACTTGATGAATATATATTTTTTAGAATCTATATATTGGTCTTAATTGTAAGTGAAAATAAAATTGTAGAAGTAATTGACATCGAAATTTGGGTGAATAAATTTGTATTTAAATATGCACGAAAATGTCACTAATTTTAAATTAAATTTTGAAATGTATTTTTTTCTTTGTTGAATTTTATGCATTATATTTAGACAAAAAAATTTATTATTTTTTCACTTTTGTCATAAAATACAATAACTTGAAGTCTATATGGATTTGGACTCAATTACCTTAATTATAGAAATTTTCTAGATCTTCTAGACTTCTATCTTTATATTTCATAGATTTTTTTGGATTATGTTTCTTACTTTTATAAATAGATATCTCTTTGTATATTATAGTGAAATCTAAATGTTAAAAAAAAAAATCTCTTTCCCGTTCTTGTCTCTTTATTATTATCTGTTTTTCGTTTTACTCTGTTATATTTAATTATGTTGCATTCGAAACAAAAATAGTGAAAGTCCAAATTAAAGCTTTTAGACAAGACTCCTATTTTTAATGGGACGGCCCTGAGTAGCCTTGGTCTAAAAGCGTTGATCTTCTTAATTTGATGTAGCCTTGGTCTGAAAAATGACTTTTGTCAAATTTTGGCGAAAGTTAATTTCCGCCAAAATGTAAAGATTTTTCTCGGTCAACAAAAAATATTTTTCGTTGGCTGAATTTTCTAAGCACATCCAAACACTAAAAACTCAAAAAAATAATATCCATAAATCAGGTTTCAAAACACACCCATAATAATACAATTAAGTGAATGGGTCCATGCTTGTGATTCTGGGTCTCTTCGTTTATTTGAATAACGCACACTTATATTCCACTTAGCTAATGGTCTAAATTAAATTTTTTGTACTCTTTATAATAGGTTTAATAATTTATAGCCTAGCTCTTTGATATGCAATAAAATCATGTACTTGTTGCACTTTAGGCTATTATCAATTGCAGTTATACTATATGCATTCATATTTTCTACTCCTTTATTTTTACTCTTTGATGTAAGAATACATGATAAGTTATCTTAATCCTGTGAGTCTCAAGAAATGTGTCAAACATCAAACTTGTGTATAAAGAGTAAGAGTGAGGAGTAGAACTTGAGAGTATAAATAGTATTTTCTTGTTGAAAAATACTACACTCACTCGATCTCAAATTCTTACTCTCTCATGAAATTTGAATGTTAGGTTGACAGTTTTATTGGGACCCACACAATGAAGAAAACTAATCATAAGTTTTCACATCAATGAGTAAAAGTGAGACAGTAGAAATAGTATAGGGAGTACATGTTGTAAAACTCTTTCTTATAAATTGTTATACCATCCGCCTTGCATTGTCGATCTTGGTACAAAACATCAAGTTTATGTCATTGCAGTTAGCATATTATGTGTATGGGTAACACTTGTGTGAGACCTTATCACGGGTCTCAATCCGTGAGACGGGTCAGGTCTTTGATTAATGGATTGGATCTTTGACCTTATTAATCAAATATTCTACCTGTCGGACAGATTGAAACCCGTGAGATGGTCTCATACAACTTTTTGCCTATGTGTATTAAGTTAACACATTATGCGCGTATAAATAAATTGATGGTACATAATATATCAACTGTAAACACATAATTTAATAATGGCAGGCATATAATATGTTAATTTTATGTAGTAGATACATTATTATGTGTTTACACTTAATAAATTACACATAAATTATGCGTTTCCAGTTAACATATTATGTACTTTTAATTTGTATAGGTATATATTTTGTTAATGAAAAACACAACTGCTAATACATAATGTAAATATCATTTTAGATCATGGTTCACAATTCAAGATAGACTGTGATTAAGGATGTAGTTTGTCAAGTATTATACTACATTTATCATTAATAAACTAACAATTACACCACTTTGATTAAGATTATCCGTATAAAATATGATATGATGGAGTAACATTTATTGAGCCACATGCCACTGCAGTTGCCCATGAACATTTAACACTGTACTACTCTCTCTTCTACCACAATAATAACCCCACACCTTCCTCCATCCCCAACCATAGATTCTGCCCTATTTTATTTTATTTTATGTATGAGATTTTATTAGCAGCTAATTATATATGTTATATACACATGAGATATGTGTGAAGACCCATTCATATTTAATTTGCTTTTCCATCAAGACCCATTCATGAGCATTTATAAGCATTTAATATCCACTTCAGTTGTTGGCTCCCACCCATCCATATCCATGAAGACCTCACTATGAGACCTACCCACTACACCTGTCTAGTAAATGAGTAAATCCATTTATATATATATATGAACACCTCATAAGCTAAGAGACCTACACACTACACTTCTCTCTCAATCTATCAGACTCGTCGCCACTTGCCCTCCCAAATCCTAAATCGCCACTGGCCGGTCGGCTCTCACTGCCTCACGCTCGCCGGAGTCTCCAGTAGCCGCTCACCGCCTCACGGACTCTTAGTTCCATCTACTTTCAATACCTTCAGTCTCTTATTCGGGTATAGAGTGCAAATTTTTTTCTTTTACTCTCCGTTATTTGTCCGGATGGAATATTTAAAATCCCCACTTATATTTAATTTTGGGGACTCAAATTTGGAGACAGGTGGATTTGGCCTAGCTTACAGAGGCAAAAATGGCTCCGTAAGCTACGCCATATCCACCTGTATCTGAATTTGAATCCCCAAAATTGAATATGATTGAGGTTTTTAAGCATTTCGCCCCGACAAATGGCTGAGAGCAAAGGAAGAAAATTGTAATGAAAGTGATGCAGAGAAGTTTGAACTCAATCCTTGAATAGGAGAAGGTAGGTATTGAAAGTGGAGAGGTGTATGTTGGATCAAGAGAAAGCCTAAGAGGATTTAGATGTATATGTAACAAGCTAAGCTAAGGAAGATTTGGATTCGGATTCGATTCTATTGTAGTGTTCACCAAATTCGGGAAGACTTGCAGGGTCCAGCAGTATAGTATAGTATATCTATGGGTCCAAGTTTATTGCCGTCGAGGTTGCACAATTGTACAAATTAGTTACAAATAATTAAGATGATTGCGTGTATTTTCTGATATGGCATGTATTTTTTCACAATCAGTTTTGAAGAGTATTAACAACTAATTCTAAATATCATCTCATCTTCTAAACTAAAAAATAAATTGAACAATAAAATAACAGTTCGCATCTTAATAAGGATAATAAGAAAATTAAGGAAAGAATGCCACCATCATTAACCATTTGTTTCAAATATTAATTAATTTTCCTCATAGTGTATTGATATTATTTCTTATTGTAAGGTTTTAAGGGGTGAGTATATGTATGTATATATATATATATATAATTTAATGTTTTAGAAAAAATTAATTCCAATCAAAGTTTGATACGAAATCAAAATTTATTTATATAAAATAAATAAATAGCGAAAATATGATTTTGTTGTAAATTACACTGTATTTACGTATCTGATTTAGTGTGATCATAGTCTCAGAACAAAGCACAAAATCATACAGAAAATAAGAAGAGAAAATGAAGACGAGAGGAACTGAAAAATAGGAACTCTATAATTGCATCATACATATAAATATACAAAGGATAATGGTTAACGTTAATAATATCATAAATGGGCAAGATCATGGGTTACTGGTGATAATGGCCCTAAGATGTGAATATTTATAATACTCCTCCTTAGCCAATATTATTTTGTCTAATTCTATCATGTATAATATGTTCACAAAGTCTTCCAAACATGCCATTGGTCCTTGTTTTATTGGATTAAACATTAATTTAATTTGTAATTCATTTGGTGGCCTCTTATAAATAATCTCACACATGTGTCATTAGATTATAAAGTTAAAAAAAAATTATTTACACGTTATTCATTTATCATGTAATTGCAATTTCTTTTCCACCTAATTCATTCCCTTCAACCAAACGCTCAGTGAGGATTTAATATCTATTTATTAATTAAATAAATTAATATTAAGCAAGGAGAAAAGAAACGAATTTAATATCCATTTATTAACCGATAGTTTTTTTTTCTCTTTCTTAAATGTTTATTTTCTCTTTATTTCTTTTTCTTTTTGTGTGCCTTTAGTCCCCATCCATATATAAAATGATTATAGTAGTACTGAAAACAAAAATTTGTTAAGTATGAAGACAATAATTTGGAGAAAAAAATTAAAATTTTATATTACATATATCCAATAATTCATTTGCACTTGCCACACCATCATCGAAAATCAAAGGACCGCCCAAAGCAGATGCTTCAGTCTTCCCCCAAGCAAAGAAGCAATCCTTTCCCATTTTTTCAATCGTGGAACAACACTCCGTCGCATTAGCTAGTACTCTAGTAGAGGATAATACGGATCGCCAGGCTTCGCATAATAAAAATATATTCCTGGCCAACACAAATCATTAGCGGCGTGTTTGGTTCGTGTAATAGGTCGGGAATGGAATACCATTCTCGAGAATAGACCTATTCCGTTGTTTGTTTCGTCATTCTATTCCTGGGAATAGCATTCCCGGGAATGAGCTATTCCCTTTGCCCATTCCTAGGGGATCCCCTAGTATTAGCTATTCCCAAGTATTTGGGAATAGCTTTTATGCTATAGTACCAAAAATACCCTTTTTATTATATTATAATCCTTATATATAATATTTGTTTATTTAAATATATATTTATTTATATATTAAAAATGTAATTACTATTTTACTATTAATATTAATAATTAATAATAATAATAATAATAAATTTTTATTTTGAAAAAAACTTGTGACTAAGAGCAATTAAAGCTCCTTAAATGAATGAGTTTTTGCTCTTTAATGCTTCCTCATCCTGTTGTTAATTTCAAAAGAGAAACAATGCTTCTCTTATATAGAGGAGCTCATTTGAGCTTCTCTTCATAAGTTATCAATGTGGGATCAAAAAAACTCTAATTTGTGTTTTAAAAAATTATTTTATATATAATTTTGTTTTGTATTATTATTATTATTATTATTATTATTATTATTATTACATATTTTATGAGGATATTTATGTCTTTTAAAACATATTTCATTTATATTCCTTAAACCAACCAAACACTGTAATATAATTCCTAAAGTCTATTCTTTTCACGAACCAAACAATATAATACAATTTCTATTCTATTCCTTGCCTATTCCATTCCTTATGGAATAACATTCCTATTACCTCAAAATTCATTCCGTGAACCAAACGTGCTGTAGGAGTTTTAATCCCTTCACATGGATCACATGGTGATGCTAGAGCCCCACTTTTTGTACCTCTTACATTTTCATACGAAAAATTAGCTATCAACAACGCTAATAAAAAATGTAATCTGAAATTCATCATTTCTTTCTCTATTTGTTTTTACCCTTTTTGATCTCTTTAATTTGCTTTATGATACATACTGGTTGTGTTCCTTCATTAATGAGAACAAGACGATTTTATTAATAAACATTTTAAATGCATGTATGATTTAAATAATTTTATGAAAATAATAAATAACTTACACTGAAAATAATAAATAACTTACATATCTTAAAGATTTATTTTTTTTTTGAAAAAATGTTAAAGATTATTTGAATATTATTTATATGTGATTTAATTTCTACTTGTACAATAAGTGTACTTGAAAATAACAAAATTTTAAGCTAATAACATATTAAATTTATTTAGTTCTATATATATATATATATATATAGTAGATTATTAGTATAATTGATAGGAGATATATATACATGCGTTTGACAAAATATCTTTTTTAAATACTTTTAGCAAATGCATTTAAAGCATTTTTATTGTAATTACAATGTTGTAATTATATATATATAATTACGATGTAATAAAGTTGTAAATGTCCCTAGGATCACATCAAGGAGTAAAAGTGGGGGAGTAGAAATAGTATAGGGAGTACATGTTGTAAAATTCTTTCTTATCAATTGTTATACCATCCACATTGCATTGTTGATCTTGGTGTAAAACATCAAGCTTATGTGATTGCAGTTAACATATTATGTGTATGGGTAACACTTGTGTGAGATCGTATCACGGCTCTCAATCCGTGAGACGGGTCGAATATTTGATTAATGGGTCAAATCTTTGATTAATGTGTTGGATATTTGGCCTCATTAATCAAAGATTCGACCCATCTCACGGATTGAGACCCGTGAGACGGTCTTACACAAGTTTTGCCTATGTGTATTCAGTTAATAGACTATGTGCGCATAAATAAATTGATGGTAGATAATATGTTAACAGTAGATAATAATTTAATAACTGCAGGCATATAATATGGTAATTGTATGTAGTAGATACATTATTTATATGTCTACACTTAATAAATTATACACATAAATTATGTCTTTACAGTTAACATATTATGTACCTTTAATTTATTTATATGTATATATTTTGTTAAAGGAAAACACAACTGCTGACACATAATTTAAAGGAAAAATGGCGCTTTTGGCCCCTGAATTGTTTTACTTTTGAAGATTTAGCCCCTGTCAATTGATTTGAACAAATTTAGTCCTTTAATTGTTCATAATGTATCACAATTAGTCCCTGATGTTATATAATTAAAAATTTTATTAATAAATTTGTTTTATACGGTTATATTTGTACTCTCTCCAACTTCTTTCTTCCTCCTCTTAACCATGCACGCCATCTCCCTCAAACATTTGATTTGCTAGAACTCTAACTCATAAACAATCAAAATCAATAAGTAAGATTCTCCCCATCCTCTCTAGAAAGCCACATAATAGTTTTTTGACAAACCCATTTGTGATGGGGAGAGAGATCGAGACCAACCGGAGAAGAAGAACCCCGTCGGAAAATACAAATATGTAGTCATCGAAAATGGACTGCCAAGCTGAGGAGACGGATATCTCTAAGCAAGCCCATAGGAGAAGTCCATGTTCAAAGCCACCGGGAAAGCCAATTAAGTCTACATCTACTGTCGTGGATGAAGAACAAGCCGCCGGAATGCCGTTGACCACCAAAGAGACCCAGTTGACCAAGCATTACGATGAACACCGGAAAATGGAGATTCCGGTGAATAGATAACAAGCTGGAAAGCTCTTAAAATTACTTAGAATGAATATTGGTAATGGATCAACATCTTTTGTCCAAGCAAATGGTTTGCAAATTTTTATGCATATGAATTACGTAATTCTTCGGCAAAACAATCACAGGAACACGTGATGAAAAAAGAGCAAAAGAGAATGTGGCTTTTAAAGAGGAGGAGAATCCTACTTATTGATTTTTTTATTGTTTATGAGTTAGGATTCTGTAAATGAAATATTTGATGAAGATGGCGTATGTTCTTAAGAGAAGAGAGAAGGATGAGAGTATAAAACTGTATGTTTGTATATATTGAATAACGTATTTACGGAAGAGATATATAGATAACAACACAATGCCAGTTCTATATGAAGTGAAACACCTAGACTCCTAATAAGAAGGAACTGAAGAATACTTGACAAATATTACTCCATGAAAAAAAATTATTAATAAAAGTTTTAATTATATAATATAAAGGACTAAATGTGGTACATTATAGATAATTGAAGGACTAATTTTGTTCAAATCAATTGACAGGGGCCAAATTTTCAAAACTAAAACAATTAAGGGGCCAAAAGCGCCATTTTTCCTAATTTAAATATCATTTTAGATCAGAATTCACAACACAAGATAGACTATGATTCATGAGGTAGTTTGTCAAGTATTATACTACATTTATAATTGATAAACTAACAGTTACACCAATTTGATTAAGATTATTGGTATAAAATACTAACAATTTAACATGATATGATGGGGTAACATTTATTGATCGAGCCTCATGACACTTTTTTTTTTTTTTTTGGTGAAATCGAGCCTCATGACCCTGCTGTTGTCCATGAACATTTAAGACTACTCTCTCTTCTACCACTATAATTACCCCACACCTTCCTCCATCCCCGTTAATGTTACCTTTTTATTTTTTTTACTTAAAACTAAATCAGAAATATGTTTCTTCTTTACGGTGTGGTTTAGGAATCACGCATAAGATGATTGTGTAGTGACGTCATTCAGAGTTGTAGGACTATGAAGGGATATTCATTAAATTATGTTAGATCACGCATAAGACCTTGTCCTCAACCTTAGGCCAGAGAATGTCCTATATATCCGCGGTCTATGAGGATACCTATTTCACCTTTTTTGTGGATTAATTATTATTCAAAAAATAGATGTATGTTCAATTGGATCATATATGCATCTATTCATCTTGACTTATTCTTAATGCCTATCTTAAATCGATACTTCAACAAAAGTGATTAAACTTTTAACCCCCAAAAATTTGACAAAATATGCAAGTTTTGAAACCTATTGACAAAATGTGTGTGCAAGTTTTGAAACCTATTAATAGAAATGTGTAGCTTTTGAAAATTAGTTATGTTTGTATATAAAACTTGTTTAGGAAAAGCGTTTGAGTGGATGTATACATCCCGTTGTTAATTATTATTATTATTATTTAAATAAAAATGCTTTAAATGCATTTCCTATAAGTATTTTAAAAAAAAAAATATTTTGTCAAAGGCAGGTATATATATCTACTATCTACAATACTAATAATCTAATATATAGAATTACATACATTCCCCGCCCTCGTCCTTGTTTTTCGAAAATTTTCTCCATCCCCGTCTTTGTCTAGGAGGGAATTGGAGATCTCTATCGAGAACGAAGCAAATTGTCATTCCTAGCATCAAGTAGCATCTTCTCTCCCCTATTTAAGTCATGACAGGATGAGAATATGAATTGACGACCAAAATATATTTGCACTACTTTTTGAAGATATAGGTCATGCGATGTATCAATGACATCATATCATGTTGCACCATACCATCTATTTCTAGGAATTAATTTAACACTACATTTTCCTTGTCCTAAAATACATTTAAACCATTATATCAACCACATATATTAAATATTTATAACAAATTAAAGTAACGATAATTGTTTATTTACCCTTTGCATTTATATTAGATTATATAAAAAAAGTTTAAAAAGGTAAATTGATCTTAAAAAACTAATATTTTCATATATTTACTTATTTAGCATGTTGTTTAATTTCTAGTATAGGTATAATAGTGTTGGGTAGTGATTAGAGGACTAAATTCAACATCTGTCATTCAAACATAGAGATGACAATAATAGGTTAAGAGTGGGTTGGGTTGATTATATCGACCACCCGACCCACCATATTGAATGTATTATTAATTTATAAATGACATACATTCTATATTTTTTTTCAAACGAATCATACGCATCATGATTTAAAAACTCAAGATTAAACTCATTTGATTTAGATATTGTCCAATCAAAGTAGCAATAATCCCTTCTTATTTTTTAATCTTCGAACTACACTCTGACATCAATTGCTTAGTATTCGGGAAAAAAAACTAAAATTTTAAATGACATAGATCCAATAATTCTTTTCCAATTGACTCATATGCACTGAAACACTCGGGATGAAAAAAATTTGCTGCAAACCTCGCCCAGTTAAAGAAGCAATCCCCTCCCATTTTTTCAATAATCCTCGAGCAACACTGCGGCAAATTGCTTGGCTGCTCGAAATCTATCCCATAAGTAAGATCAACTCCTGGCCAACACATGCAATGCGTTAGGTTGTTCAAACTTTGAACATGGATTAATGGTTGCATACGAAAACCTTATCGTGTTATACGTTATCAACCGTGCTAATAAAAGATGCGATCTAAATTAAAATTCATCATTTGTTTCTCTATTTGTTTTTACCCCTTTCAATCTCTTTGCTTTTAATACACTAGTATTGTACCCGCGCGATGCGCGAAGGTAACTAATGCTATTATTTAATCGAAGTTATTGTAATGCAATAAACGTTTCTAAAATTTAATATTTAATTATTACATAAGAGTTGATAAAACCCTACATGAGTTAAAGTTTGACCTTAACTTTTGTTGATAATCATTGTGTATGACAACATTAAAGAAAATTAGCTTATTTGGAATTTAAATGACATGTGTTAATGTTTGTCCCTAACTTTTGCCATGCAATTATTGTAAAATGACCAATAATTAACACTACAATAACAACAATATGCCAACATTCTCTAAAAAAAAAACTTATATATATTAATAACTATATTGTATGAATTCATATTACTATCTAAATCATATAAAATAATAAAAAAAAATTTAAAAATTAAATTATTTGAATAAGAAATTATATTATTTTTATAGGAGCATATTACATTTTTTCATACGTTCTTTTTAATCTATGTAATGACAAATTTTCAAACATGAAAATAATAATAATAATAATAATAATAATAATAATAATAATAATAATAATAATAATAATAGTCTAACAAGTTATTTTAGTTTCTATTCTTCCTAGGGCCCAAATTATAATTTAATTGATTAAGTTTTAATTGGGCTTAGTATTTCCTTGGGCCCAATAATAATTGTATATATTTAAGCTTGAGAAGTCCAATAGGGGTAGGGCAACCACATTAGACTCTTGAACCTTAGTAGAGAAGAAAGGGAGAAGATGAGGCATCTCATTTGCGATTGAAGTAGCAAGAGGAAGCAAGAAAAGAGATATTATTTTTGTGCTCATAAAGATAATGTGAC
>CM008342.1:16070153-16080586 GCA_002525835.2 Ipomoea batatas | reverse complement strand
TGTTGAAACTTCTGTTTCAACATCTTCAGAAGATTTTTGAGCAAAAAAGGGGGAGAAATCAAGGTTTTTGCCAAATTCAATCTGACTCTTTTTGTTGATCTACTGAAGATATGTTGATTATGAAATCTTTTGCTGAATATTGTGCTGCTGATGTTATGAAGTCCAGAATACTATAGTACTCAAAATTTTTGTTGTTCTGATAAAGAACATATGTTTGTGCCATTAATGCTACTATGAAGTTCATAATACTATGAACTATGGTGTATACTACTAATGATGAAACTTCTCTAAGCAGCCAAATGATTCAAATCATTAACAGATGATGAAATCTGATGCTGATGAATCTACTCAGTAAGACTCAAACAGAAGACTCAAGACCAAAAGAGGAAATACAGGAAAATCAACTAAGGGGGAGAAATCAATGTTTTTGCCAAAAATTTGACAAAGGGGGGGAGTGTTGAATCAAAAGGTTGATCACAATTGTTTGGCAAAAAGAAATTCCAATTCAAGTCAGAAAAGGAGTACACCAAGATTAGAAATCAAATCCCAAACAAACTAGGAATAACACCAATACTGTTTTGGTTCTGATTAGTTGGCTATTTAAAGGACCTCTCACCATTACACCATTCACGAATTCCCTAGCTAATATTGTGAGGCATAAGAGAGTTTGAGAGGATTCTAAATTCCCCTAGAAAGTAGTACATGTGTTTAGGTTACAATAGATTAGATAGGAGAAGATCAATCTATTGTGTAATTACTGGTCCCAAAACTATGTACTTTGAATATTAAGCTTTTAGTGGATTTAGGCAAATTCTCAAGACTGAGAAGTGCCTCGCAGAATAGGGTTTTTCCCAAACTGCGTTATCAAGTCTCTTGTGTTACAACTACTGTTTTAACATCTCTGTGTGCTGCGCATTACATTTTTCATAAACATTTTAAATGCTTGTATATATATATTTGAACTAAATAAATTTAATATTTTATTAGCTTAAAATTTTATTATTTTCAAGTACATTTATTGTACAAGTAGAAATTAAATCACATATAAATAATATTCAAATAATCTTTAATGTATGTAAGTTATTTATTATTTTCAGCGTAAGTTATTTATTATTTTCATAAAATTATCTAAATCATACATGCATTTAAAATGCTTATTAATAAAATCGTCTTGTTCTCATTAATGAAGGGACACAACCCGTATGTATTAAAAAGCGAATAGATCGAAAAGGGTACAAACAAATAGAGAAAGAAATGATGAATTTTAAATTACATTTTTAATTAGCGTTGTTGATAGCGTATAACACAATAAGGTTTTCGTATGAAAATGTAAGAGGTGCAAAAATTGAGGCGCTAGCAGAACTTGGTCCATGTGTAACGGTTTTAGCTCCTAATGATTTGTGTTGGCCAGGAATCTTGTCATACTTATATGCTCAAATGTAATACTAATCAGGAATAAAATTTTTATTACTTATTAGGGTAAATGTAATACTTTTAAGGGAAAATACAATACTTTTACATTTCGATTTAAAAGTATTACATTTTTCTTCAAAAGTATTATATTTGCCCTTATAAGTGAGAGGCACTTGTCAACATTACTTATTATGAAAAATGTATTACTTTTTCTCTGTAACAAAAATTATATTTTTGATTAGTGTAATATTTGAGCATATAAGTGTGAGATTTACACATATAAGTATGACATTTGCATGGTGTTTTGACCCGACCCGACCCGTCTCACGAATACTTATTCGTGAGACGGTGTCACACAAGTGTGACCCTTAATTTAATTGGAGTACATGAATTAAAGCCTAAGCCTGAATTTGGCCAACCCTACTTAATAAGGGCATTATTTTACGAAATTCTATTATACATGCTTTCAAAATTCTACTCTCTTATTTTTACTTTTTTTTTACAACCAAAATAAGCATACTTATTATTAGTTCAAATAGGAAAGCACATCAATACAATATGGGAAAATGCGATCCCAAGAACACCAGTCAGACCGCGAGCTAGCTGTGAGTAGGCACTTATTTCTACTTTGTCTGTCCAGGACCATTGCACAACAGGGCCCCCAAAAATTGGGGGCTCAATTATATATATATATAAAATTGAGCCCTATATATATGTATAGGTTTAGGATCAGGTACGCAAGCTTCTTCCGATGCGAAAATGCGGTGAACCAAGATCAATGACTGCTAAAATAAATTCTATACGAAACATGCACTGGAAAGCTCAAAACCATGCACTTGAAGGTATAAAAATGTGCACTTGAAGTCAAAAATTTGCACTCGAAGGCAAATAGAAGTGCAATTGATGCAATTTATTATGGTACCAAAAAGGGAGGTTATTCAACTTAAGTGTTATTAAACCAATTACCCATACAAATCGTTTTTAAATAGTTTTACACAATAGTAAGACACACATACTCTTGTATGCATTAAATTGAGCACTTGAGGCATAAAGAGGATCACCAGAAGGCAAGGAAGTAAAAAAAAAAAAAAACATACACTATAATGAAAAATTCGAAGGAAATTAATTGTGCACTCTTAGAAATGAAATTAAACATGCACTTGAAGACTACAAAACGTGCACTTGAAGGCTAAAAACATGCACTAGAAGAAAAACAAAGGTTCAATGGAATGCTAAGTATTATTTTATTTTTAAACACAATAGTAAGACACACATGCACTTGTAGGCATGAAATTGAGCACTTGAAATCATAAATAGGATCACTAGAAGGCAAGGAAAAAAAAAGATACTAAAAGGGAAAATTAGAAGAAAATTAATTGTGTACTCTTAGAAAGGAAAAAAAAAAAAGAAGGAAAACATGCGCTTGAAGGCTACAAAACGTGCACTTGAAGACCAAATGTTTGCGCTCAGAGGCACAAAGATGTGCGCACTCAAAGGAACTTAGGTGTTCTGTTTTTGTTGCAAGATTTAAAAAAAACGTTATATAGCAAAAGGTGTTTTGGTTAATGAAGGTTTTAAGGAATGGATATATCTTGGTCTTAGACTTAAAGAACATGAAATAAGTATAGATCATATGACTAATATGACATCTTGGATGCAGTTGCGTCTTAGATTACAAAAAAAACAATGAGACAATTGATAAGTAGCTCATGAATAACTTTTGAAAGAAAAAAAAATAAGAAGGAAAGTACTATTTGGGGTGATTACTATATATATGATATACTTGAAAAAGGTCCAAATTAGAAAAATGTCTACATCAGAGGAATAAAAGTTGGGACTATAAAATGAAAGTCCACAAAGTGTATGTTTTCATGTTTTACGTTTCATTCGTAACCAGTGACATTTTAAATATGTAATATATATATTTTTAATAATAAATTAATAAGATCAAATCCATCATGTAGAAGAGGACTGAGAAAAAAAATTATCTGTGTTACACGCCCAACAGGCGCATGTACTGTTGAGCGCGGCAGATGCAATCGACGCACTTGCAAAAAGAGTATTTTTTTTTTCCTACCGTGAGTCTTACAAAAAAATTATATTTGCAAGAATACAATTTGCCTCTCTCCCCTCGCCTCTCTCTTCCACCTCAGCCACAAAATTTAAAAAAACCAACAAAAGTTACATTTATTCAATGCCCATTTGGGAGAGTCACTTCACGCCACTTGATTACAATGTCATTATATTGGCAAGTATTAAATTTATTTAATATGTTTTAGAACAAATTAAAATATTATTTTAATAAAAATATATTACATTTTCACTTAAAAAAACTATATATTTAACATTTGTTTTTATAATTTTTTTTTTATGTTTTACATACTATCACTTTTAACTGTGTTATTTTTATCAGAAGAAACAAAGAAAGATGCTCCTAATCATTGACAACACGTTGAGGCCTCGACATCACAAAAATATCCTCATTGAGAATTTTTTGAAGCGCTCTGAAACCTTGATGAGTTGAACTTTAGC
Organism: Ipomoea batatas; assembly: GCA_002525835.2. Taxonomy (NCBI): domain Eukaryota; kingdom Viridiplantae; phylum Streptophyta; class Magnoliopsida; order Solanales; family Convolvulaceae; genus Ipomoea; species Ipomoea batatas. Next base: position 16,076,641 of record CM008342.1, on the reverse strand, counting down.
CCCCTCTCAAGCAAAAGTGATTCCTTGGTGAAGAAATCAGCTCCTTAGTTTTTCTCTCTAAAAACATAATTAATACGGATATTATATTCCATTGACGTTTAAGCTTACATTTGCATTCCACAATGAGATTAGCCCCAAGGCTCGTTGGGTGCGCTATTATTGCACTCCCCTGTAATCCACTTAACCACTCGGTTAGAATCACTTTCAACTAATTTCACAAAAAAAAAATTAAAAAAAAAAAAAAAGCTTTCAACTAAGACCTGGCAATGCCCTTTAGACCATGCCATCCTCAAACCTTGAACAATTGCTCAGTCAGAATTGCATTCAAATAAACTTTACTGTATTTTTTACTCTTTATTAGCATGACAAATTTTGGTTGATTAAAAAAATGTGTCACCGTTTCTTTATCATATTATATTTATTTTTTGAATGAATCCGAAGGTGTGCACTGAGTAAACTCCGCATTATAGCTATAGTTGGCGAAAGACCACATTGAAGCAAACTAGCTTAAGTTGCTCATATATATAGCTTACCAGATCAAACAAAGAAGACCAATATGTTATTCCCATTGAGAGTTGAATTTGGAACCTTGTGGTTGTCAACCGTCGACTAACTTTGTTGGGATTGCCTCCATTTTATATTTATTTATAGACTAAAATTAGAATATATTGTGAAAATTTCATTTCTAGGAAGTAGACGTAGTTATCATTTTTCTTTGGGTAAAATGTTATACATAGGCTTAAGCCTTAGAAAGGAAACTAATAAGGCACATGATTACGTGTGATTAATTATAATTTCATCTTTAAGTTATATAAAGTCCACCCAATTCATTGTAATAGAGTCAATAGCACTCAAAAAAAAAAAATCAACCCAGTTACATTGTTATTTTTGTCTAATCCTCTGCTTAAGAAAAGTTAAGTAGGGTTTTCACTTGATTAGTAGAGTGGGGTTTTAATTGCCTAATCTGAATTAATTTAGTTGATAAAAATAATTTATTTATTCAAAATAATTTAGATTTGATTTTCCATATGTGTCTCTCTAAAGAAGTGATGTGTGATCCAAATTAAAGCGTTATGTGGCATGCTAGTCTTGCATTGCAGCGTGAATAAAAAGATAATTAATTGTTAATTTTTTGTGGATTATATTGTTGCTTCTCGTAGTTGATCTTTGGTGATAGTCTCGTTATACTTATTTTTCGCCTAGCTGATCTTTGATTAGAATCTTTTTTACGCAATACGTGATAGAACAAAGAGAAAAGATAAAAACTAGAATTGAGAATAGAGAGGAAAGATACACGGGAAATTCTCATTCCTCCAATAACAAAAGAGTTTATAAAAAGTATGCATTCTTAAAGGGTACAACCAAATGCCTTCGGGACTTAATCTTTAGGATTATAATGGCCTTCTGGACCAATTGGTCAAGAACATCTAGATGTTGTTGCTCCCCCTGAAGGTAACAATCTTCCAAGCCAACACATCTCAATTTGGTGAATGTATTTTCAGAGGTGGATGTAGGCAGGGACTTGGTGAACTGTTATGCTAGATTGTCACTTAAGCGAACATTTTGAACAATAATTTTGTCACTCTTTTGGAGTTCATGCAAATAAAAAGAACTTTTTGTCCAATGTGTTTTGCAAGGTTCCCCTTAACGTACACATTACTCATCTGTGTAACACATGCCGCATTGTCCTCATACAGGATAGTGGGAATATCATCTTTGCTTTCTATACCGCATGAACTATTGATATGATGCATCAGCGACCTCAACCATACACACTCTCGTGAATCATGATACCTCATATAGAGCAATAACCTCAACCATCTTTGCACCTTGGAGCAACTAGGGGCTCTTTAACATATCTCTACGAAATAGTTGTGCCTCCACAAAGGAAAACATAACCAGTCTAAGACTTGGCATTATGGTGATCAAACATGTAGCCAACATCTATGTGATACCCCGTGCTTCCGTGTTATTATTATAGATATAAATATTTAATTAGGGGTTATTTTCCTATTAAGTAACTATTAAAATGATTTCAAATATAATTATTTCATAATGGGCTATAAATGAGCCATTCTTAGAGCAACTCCAAGGGACACCAAATCAGCAAAAAAAAAAAACACCATCCCACCATTCCACCAAATTTTGCTCCTCCAATGTGTTGCACCATCTCACCAAAACACCAAAAAATTTGGTGTTCATGAACAGTGCCACACCAAATTTGGTGTGGCACTATTCATCATCTGCAAAAATAGGGAGGGAAGGCTTTTACCATTTTGCCCTTGTTTTTTTTTATAATTCCAAATGTATCCTTTATTTGTTTATATAGAATTTTATTATTTTTTAAAATATTTATATTTAAAGTTTGTATTATTAAATATAAATTATATCATTTTGAAGATCTAATTGAGACGATTGAAACAAGACTAATATTGAATATATATTAATTAAAATTTTATTAATGTTATAAAAAAAATAATGTTATAAAAAAATAAAAATGTTAATAAAAATTATTATTTATATCACACGTTATATTTTATATTAAACTAATTAAGTTAGAACTAAATTATATTAAACTAATTAAATTCGAACTAATAATTGAGAAATCAAATTATTTTAGTGTAGAAATTTGGTGTTTTGGTGTAAATGGGTTGGAGATGAATAAAATTTGGTGTGAGAATATTCCTTTTGATGTGACATTTGGTGTAAAAATTTGGTGTTTTGGTGTTGGGATGGTTGGAGTTGCTCTTATAAACTATTATTTTTGAATCCAAATACTATAAGCCCATAATTATGAATCCAAATATATATTAGTCTTGAGTCCAAACTATATAAGCCCAAATGTCTATTTCACCCAACCTTCTAAATTGATCCAAAATTGGAAACCTAGCCTACTAAATATAGCATAATACATATATAGTATATGATAGCAAACATCATCCTTTTTCTCTTCATTCTGCCTCTTTGTCTTTCCTTCATCTCCCTCTCGTCTCTTGTCCACCGGCGGCAACAGCGGCAATGGAAGATGCCGACAGTAGCAGTCCAACTCCACCACCCTTATCTTTCTCTCTTCCTCACCATTCTCTCCTCGTCCAAGCTACAAGTAGCCAACAACAATAATGAAGACCTCCGACCAGCAGCATTCCCCTCCCTTGCGTTGTGTTGGAGTGCCAACCGGCGACTTGCCCTGTTTCGGCGAAGTCTGGCGAGAGCTATCGGTAGCGGGACGGTGGTCTACCTCCCCTGTTCCCCTTCCCACAAGCAGAGTGCATCGAAGGTAGTGGCGGGCAGCGGCAATGGGTTCCCTACCCTGTCTGGTGCGAGAAGCTTGCAACAGCAACGTTTTCGGCGGCGGCGGCGGCGCAACAGCAGCAATGCCGTGACTGCGGTGAGCAATTCGGTGATCCATCTTCGGCCATTTCTCTTCTCTGGCGAAGCAAAGTACGGATGGCAGCGCTGGATGCTCCGGTCTTCATCTCCTCTCGGCAGTTGACGGCGGCACTTCTCTTCTCTCCTACGAGGCGCAATGCGGTTCGGCGTGGCATGGGCGTGAAGCAGATGCTAGCAATGGATTTAGTTTATATTAAGGTAAATCTATAATTAATCATTGGGTTTATAAAATTGGTAATTAGATTATTAGTCTAGTATGGGTTAGGTATTAATTATTGTTAGTAACCCTTAATTATAATTATAGGTTCATGGTTTATAGAGCTAACCCTTGCCTAATGCCTATCTTAGCTTAATTAGTGGTGCCAAGGACCTTGTGGTCCAGTGGCATCAAACCCTTCCCTGTATAAGGGAGGTGGTGGGTTCGAGCCTCAGTGGGGCGTTGCTGTCTCTCTGTTATGAACAGTTCTTCGAGAGAGTAGTTTATGAACAGATACTACACTCTAATAGAGTCAGTAGCTTTAAAAAAAAACAAAAAGCTTAATTATTGGCCTTTATTAAATGATAATCATATTGTTGTGTTTAATTATAGCTTAATTAGTGGTTGGACTAGTATCGATTTAGTTTATATTAATGCCTTATTAATGCCTAGTATTGATCTTGGTCCAATTGGTGATTGTTAATGGGCCTCGAGGTAAGGACTCAATCATTATTGCATGGACCATGAAAATAAAAAGTATATTATTTTTGTATTGAAGGTACATTATTTTTGTACTGTAGGTACATTATTTTAGGGTACATAATTTTTGTACTGAAGGTACATTATTTAATATATACTATCAAATAATGTACCTACAGTACAAAAATAATGTACCTCCAGTATAAAAATAATGTACTTTTCATTTTTGGTCCACGCAGCTGTGTGGACCATGGTCCATGCAATAATTTTCCGTAAGGACTTTGGTGGGCTAAATAGGATCCTTAATATAATTATTGTTGTGATAGCCTATAGTGATGGTATTAGAATTGTATCAATTCTCAGGTTCATAATTGTGGACTTAGCTTATGAGTTGAGCTTAGAGTTGGTGATTGCTTTTGGATTGTTAAAGCTTCAAGAGGTAATCTTCCATGTTATACTAAAACCTACTTTCACTCATGAATCTATGAATATTATTTGGTGTTATGGAATCCTATGGAATTTCTTGGTGTTTAGCCTTTGTTTTGTTGGATTGTGAACCTATATTGTGGATCTATGGACTTGTGTTCATTATCCTTTCGTTGTGAGGAGTATGAGTATTTATTGTTATGGATTCCATGTATTATTTGGTCTCTAAGATGTGTAATCTATGTAATCTGAACATATTTCGTATTCTGGATAGGATTATCGTGTATTATATTCTGGTTTGGGAGTGGTGTACTGGGATTGCACTTGCGGTGCATTTAGGTGGTATTATGTGTCCCGCCTAGGTAATCCGTAAGGGTCTGGTGGTCTAGGTTGGCAGAAGGAAGGACTCCGCTGGGGAGCCCCGTACATTCCCACGGAAGGTTACGGTGGACCAGGGTGTTCCGTTGGCATGTTCCGCCAGTTGGGGCGATCGAGAGTGACGGATGAGGGTGTTCCGTCGTTGGGTTCCGCTAGTTGGGACAGGGGAGGGTGACGGATCAGGGCGTTCCGCCAGTTCACATTCAGTCCTGTTCCAATAGCTATTTCGTGGTCTGTTGACTCTGTTGTTTCCTCTTTGATTCTGGGATATGTCCTAAACATATTGTTGAGTATTCTCCCTTGATTGTTGAGTAATTAATCTCGATCATTAGTGGTTTATCTTGGATTATTGAGCTAGTATTGTTGGTTGATTCTTTGGTTATTATTCTGAGTTGAGCACTGTTGGTTTGAGTAATTCCTTTGGGAATGAATCTGAATTTGGTATGTGGAGACCTTGAGTTCTTATGAGTATTCTTTTGGCTTATTGAGTCTTTGATACCTTTTGGGAACTGGTTGGTGGAATTATGGCTTTGCTTGTGGTTGGTATTATAAGAGGAATTGTTGGGCATTATGTGCCTCTGTGATTGGGCCCGTGTGCCTCTGTGATTGGGCATTGTGTGCCTCTGTGTGTGGGCCCGTGTGCCTCTATGAGTGGGCCCGTGTGCCTCTGTGATTGGGCATTGTATGTCTCTGCGATTGGGCTTCACGCTTCTGTGGTTGGGCTTTATGCCTCTGTGTTGTGATATTGGTATGGTGGTTTGGTATTATGGTTTGGTGGTTGTGGTTTGATCTTATCCTTTGTATTGTGGTTTTGGGGTCACTCTAAGGGAGTGTTGTGAGATTGTCTTTGGTTGGTTTCGTTTGTGGTCATTCTGTTGAACTTGTGACTCAGTTGGTATCTTGTTATAGACTTGTTGTCTTATGCATTCATTACTTGATATTGAATTCACTTGGAAGAGTCTTTGGTTTGTGATTCATTCAGCTGTTATTGTTGAGTCATTTGATTTAAATAAAGAACAGTTTTGTTGGTGCGTATATTCTATACGTGTGTGTAAACCTATTTACAACCTATTCTATACTATATATTTCTCACGAGTGTGAGTGGTTGATTGCTTAACATTTCTTTGCTAATATTTTCCTAAACTGTTTTCCAGGTATGAAGTAGATTGAGCCGAGAGCGCGCTAGTGATAAATCTGCTTCGTTCTATGCTTAGTCTAGTGGATTGTTAGACGTTTTCAGGCCTGTGTGCCTTAGACAATGTTTTCTGTATTGACTATTACAACTATCTTTACTTTATGGATTAGTCTTGTGGATTCTTAGCTTGTGCATCTAGGGTTGGATTTACCTAGATGTGGCATGACACCCGTTTGAGTATTAGTATGCTTCCACTTTATTATGTTGTTAGTTATGAGATTGCTAGCTTTTATATTAAGTTTATGCCTATCTCAGCGTGAAAAATTTAGGGGTGTCACAATCAAAATAACCCACAAACGTAAAATCCTGGTTTTTCTCAAAATAGAGACCAAGATCTTTTGCACCTTGGAGATATCTAGGATATTGTTGGTCCCAAAAATGAAAAGTACATTATTTTTATACTGGAGGTACATTATTTTTGTA
>CM008342.1:16051979-16063872 GCA_002525835.2 Ipomoea batatas | reverse complement strand
TTCCGAGGAGGAGTCCGAGGACGAGGAGTCGGAGGATGAGATCGATCGAGAGAATCGGAGAAAGGAGCAGCATGATCCCATTCCTTCTGCGCAGCCAGTGGACCCAGTGCTTCTATGTATCTAGGAGTTGCACCGTATGGTGGAGTCGAGGTTCTCGTCATTAGACTTGAGGGTGGACCGAGGCTTCCAGAGGTTGGGACTTATCAAGTCTAAGTTGGGTATAGAGGTTCCAGTTGAGTTCTTGAACCCCGAATCGTTCCAGGCTCCAGGGAGCTCGTCCCGAGGTGATTTTCCAAGTTAGCTGTAGCCCTTAGAATAGATGGTTGCTTTCCTGCTTTGCGTTTGTAGAATCCTAAGCTCTTAGTATCGCTTTAACTTTAATTGGGGAGTTTAGACTTTCGGCATTCGCATGTTTGTGCATGGTTTTAGTAAGTTGGGGGTCTTGAGGTTAGAGTCTAGATCCCTTTCTAGTGAATTCCTTGCTTGATAATCTTCCCTTAACGTTGGCCTGATCCTTTACCTTGAATCTCCCATTTGATTCTTGTTCCTGTTAGCTTTGAGCTTCGGGGACGAAGCTCCTTTTAAGGGGGTAGAGCGTAATACCACGGATTTAAATCATGCCTTGTACCTCGATAATTCTTTTCTACATGGAGTTAATTTAATTAATTTAGCCCGATTCCTTTTGAATAAATTCATAACTCCTAATCTAGCCTATTTAATTTCTAAGAGAGCCCAATTTCCTAATTGAATTGTATAAAGGATATTAATTGGAGTCTTTCATCCCTTATAATAATTTGTACACATTTAATTGATCCAATTATTTAATAATTCAAGCCTTATTCCATTTAATTAATTCTTGAACAAGGCATGAGCCATTCTTATTTTAAAGGCACATAATCTATTAAATTACCCTAAAGCTACATATATTATGTATGTATAGTTTTTGTGGGATTCATATAAAACCCTTCTATTAACAAATTGACCTAGTCTTCTTCTTCCTCCTACACTATTCACACGCCATTTTCATCCCTAAAGCCCTACACAAATCATCTTCTCTTCCTAGAAGGATTCTAGTCAAGATTTATCTTTTAAGAGCTTCTAGACTTGGATAAGTAATAGATCATGGTTAGATTAGATTTTGTTCTACTTTTCCTTAGTCTTTATGATTTTCTTATGATTTCCTTGGGGTGTTTTTTGGGTTAAGATGATCATGGTGATGATGGTGGTTTGATTGGGTGAGTTAGGAGGTGTGTTTTGGAGGAGCTAGCATAAGAGGTAACACTCCATGTCTCACTAAATCTACTTTCACTCTCATCTATATGTGTTTTGGTGTATTGTGGAATCCTGTGGATTATTTCTTAGAAATAGCTTGTGTATTGTTGGATTCTTCAGCCTATCTTGTAGATCTTTGGTTTGTGTTAGCTATTCTTGATCCTTGGTTCATGATGGATTCCATGTGTTATTTGGCTTCTGAAATGTGTAATATGATCCTAATCTGAGTACTGGAATGACTTGCTATGTTCAGTGCATCGTGTCTGATTGAGTGTGAGTATTTTGGGTTTGGAATTCTTCTTGCGGAGAGGTCCAACGGTATAATGTGTCCCGCTGAAGCCTTCCACACGAACAAAGGTGGTAGGAAGTGGCAGTGAGGTGTGTGTCGTGGAGGTGCTCCGCCCCTTTATATGGAATGAGTTGGCAAAATAATGTGCTCTGGTGGAGTGCTCCGCCAGTTTATATTCCCTATCTGTTTCTAGTTTAGTTTTGTGGTCTGACGCTCTGTTGTTTCGTCTTTGATTCCTGGAGTATATTTTGAGTATTTTGTTGAGTATATTATCCTAATTCTTATGTATTGATTCATGGTTAATGGTCATTTATCTTGGAGTATTGGTTGAGCATTGTTGGTTGACTCTTGGGTTAATGTTCTAAGCATGATATCATGTTATTCATGTTCTTAATCTGAGTACTTCTTGGTATAATATTTCCTTTGGAAATGAGCTTGAGTTTGATATGTTGAGGTCTTGAACTCCTGTGAATAATTCATTGGTTTCCTGTGTCTTATATACTTTTGGACGGTGGCTATTCGAGCTTCGGCTCTACGTATATCTAGTATCACGGAAGGAGGGTGATTTGGCTCATATGCCTCTGTCATTGGGCTCATATGCCTATGTGATTGGGCTTGTATGCCTCTGTTATTGGGCTCATATGCCTCTGTGATTAGGCTTATGTGCCTCTGTGATATGTTAATTATATAATGGGTTGGAGGTTTTGGTATGGAGCTTATTCTATATTTCTTAGTTGGGTCACTCTAAGGGGTGATGTGACGTTGTTGATTTGTTGGTTACATTTGTGTGGTTTAGTTGAGCTTGTGCTTGGTTTAAGTGTCTTATTATGGAACTATGGTATTGTGGATTCAGTTGAAGTGTCTTTGGTTTATGATTCATTCAACTTATTGTTTGTTGAGTCTTCTGGTTTTTTAAACGAAGGATAGTTTCGTTGGCATATATTCTATATGCGTGTGTAAAATCTATTTACAAAGCTATGCTATATTATTGTATTTCTAACGAGTGTGAGTGGAGTATTACTTAGCATTTTGTTGCTAATATTTCTAACTATTTTCCAAGTATGGAGTAAAACCTGCACGTGAGTGCGCTAGTCTGTAGTTCTATTCCTCTGTTATGATTCTAGCTTAGTGATTTTGGTGATGTTTAGACTTTTGGGCCTGCGTGCCTTAGACATTATGGTTGTAATAACAGCTAGATTATGTTGGTTTTGGGGATTTTGAGACTTATGTTTGAATTCGCCTTAGCATCTAGGTTGTGGTTGAACCCAGGTGTGGCGTAGCACCTCGCATTTGGTATAGATACGCTTCCGCATTTATGGTATTAAGTGTTGAGATTCCTTAGCTTTACTTTAAGTTTATTGCTTATCTCAGCCTCTAAGTTAGGGGTGTTACAATAGTGGAGTGACATTAGTAACACTATCAAGAGAGTATTCCAGTGCCAAAGATATTAACCCGGTATATGTTGCTATGTCGTACCATAGAGTCATTAAAGAAATTTGGGAACTTGATTATAAGGTGTTTAAGATTCCTCTATTCCGATGTTCTTGGGTTGATAATAAACAGGGTGTCCGAGTAGATGATTTGGATTTTACCTTAGTTGATTTTGGTCGGCTAGGATATCATGATGAACCGTTTATACTTGCATCTCAAGCTAAACAAGTTTTCTATGTTTCTGATCCTATTGTCTTGCAAGGGAAAAAGTATTGTTGGTGGTGGTGATGTTGTGGATGAAGAAGAATATGACCACTTTGATGAAATCCCACCATTTTCTATTGGTATTCAACCTGTGGCTTTAGGTGAAGATGACATTGATACTAGTTACATGCGTACTGATCATGGAGAAGGATTGTGGGTTGACCATCCGATAGTATAATTTCTAAAATGTAATCTTATTTGTTTTTTTAACATCTTTTATATATATATATATATATATATAGAGAGAGAGAGAGAGAGAGAGATATTTTTAATATTGTAGGTATATATATATATTCATGGCCGACCATACAGAGCGTACAAAGCCTACATAGACTACAGAGTCTACCTCAGTGCCTAGAACAAGAGGACCTACATCTTGTAAGAAAATGAAAAAGAAAAAGCTAACTAATGAGCTTTTGACAATTGAGTTCGATCATCAATTTAGGCCTATTTGCCCAAATGCAAAGGATTTCTCAAACTATCTTGACACTTTGGTTCATCATCATGTGGATATTAACATCAAAGGTTGGACTCAAGTCTCCAAGGGAGTTAAAGAATCAATTTGGCTGGATCTTAAGGTAATAAGCATTAACTTAATTTATATATTGGTCATTACTTCTATATATATATATATATATATATATATATGTTAACGTAATGAAAGTTCTAATTGCTTGTTTTTTTTTTTTTGGTTGTCTTTAAACTCACAGAAAGAGTTTAATTTCCCAAATGAATCATTAAAAAAATTGTGAGGATTGCGAGGTTGCGTTGGAAAGATTTCAAGTCAAGATTGGTGCGTGATTTCATCAACAAAAACCATCTTAAATATAACTTTCCCACAGAGTTATATGATTTCTTGAATGAAAAATAATGGAACAAATTTGTAGAAACTCATTGATGGTTTTCTGACCAATGGGCGGTCAGCCGGCGGGCCAACACAACCGATAGAACCAAGAATAAATATCAAAACACTCTTGATTGTCTCTAGAACTCGTGTATTTCAATCTCTTTCTCTCCAAAAATGTCCCCCATCTCAAATGATGAAAAGGTGGTTTTATACTAGGCCTCTTGGCCGTTACATCATTATTCCCACTTAAGGGTTCAAATTAATATCAATAAAGCGCATTTAATATACTCCATTATTTCCTTAATTGCAAATATCCGTTTGTCCTTAACGCTTCTGGCTTTAGGGGTTGGTACTCTGAGACAGGATCGCCTTTATATCTGTCCGACCGCGAGCCTCAACCTCTCGGTCTTCCTCCTGGTTATCTGATCTCATCTATCCGGCCTTCTACCTCCGCCTTCTTACTCATCTGACCTGAGCCCCGACCTTCTGATCCCCCCCCCAAGTCGTCTGATCTCATTTATCCGGCCTTCTACCTCCGCCTTCTCATCCATCCGACCGGGTCATCCACTCTTCCAGACTTATATCCCATCATCTAGTCCCTCACTTTCCTTGGTTTTAATGCAATGCGACCAGGGAAAGTACATGCTCTGACAATAAGATCTGAATCTCTGTAACATCTTCATTTCCTTTCATTCCATCAATCAAATCTCCACCTTGCTCGATTATTGAGGAGATTTCTTACTAAATCTACGATCCAAATCTCCCTTTTCAAGATACGTCGCCTTCTCTGATCTTCATCATTATTCTTTCCTTTTGCCGCTCCTGCCGGCGACCCGCCTTGCATCTGCTAGTATAAATAGATTGCACCATCCCTTCCTATTGTCTCATCTTATCTCACTTCTTGCCTTTTACTTGCAGGTTATGATGGATAAGGGTAACCCTAACACCGAGACCTCAAAGCGTCGCTCCAAGTGCTTGGCAAAACAAGCCCATGGTGGCCATGAAGTTGGCGACACCTGGGAGGACCCTCTGTCCATCCCTTCTGACGAGGAGAAAGGAACAGTTGCCTTGATCCCACCCAAGGCAGAAGTTTCTTCCCCTGCCAATTCGGACTATGATTCTGACTACCTTGAGTTCCTCGTAGAAGCAGAAGCGATGGTGGAGGTTCCCGCCGCACCTACCTCACCAATGCCACCAAAGGTGAAAGCGACTGATTTCGGCTCCGTCCCAGCTCCTCCGGTTCCGGCCTTGCCATGGACTAATCCTTCGTCCCTTCCGAGTTCTCCAGTTCTAGCCTTGCCATGGTCCGATCCTCTATCCCTTCCGGGTTCTCTAGTGCCAACTTCCATAGCAGGTGGCTCACCCGACGAGGCCGTTTCCCCGACCTGACCGTGAAAAAGAGGAAGACTTCCCCTAGTATCATGTATAAGCTTGCTAGGCCCCTTAGGGCAGTTTTGTAATCGGCTTGTGCATGTAATAAATAAAATACTTTTGTCGAAACGTGCCTTTACCCCCCTCGGGCTCTGATCGTACACTTTTGGCCACCCTTTCCAACCCCCTATGCCTTGTTCTAGATACAAGGTACTTACTTTTATTGACAATGATCGCCTCCTCGGACCGTCCGTCCAATCGTCATCTTGATCATCAGATACAAGGTGCTTAGTCTTACTTACATCCTTTTCCCCACTCCTTTTCTCAAGGAAGCACAGTTGACCGAGTGCCGACTCCTTTTTCAAGACTCTGCTAACCAACACAATCACTACCTTATAGCACCTTTTTCCCACTCCTTTTCTCAGGGAGGCATGGTTGACCGAGTGTTGACTCCTTTTCCAGGACTTTGGCCAACCAACACAACAGCCTTCTGACTTCTTTTCCAACTCCTTTTTCAGGGAGGCACGGTTGACCGAGTGCCGACTCCTTTTTCAAGACTCTGGACAACCAAAACAATCACCACCTTTTAGCACCTTTTTCCCACTCCTTTTCTCAAGTAGGCACGGTTGACCGAGTGTCGACTCCTTTTTCAGGACTCCGGACAACCAAAACAATCACCACCTTATAACACCTTTTTCCCACTCTTTTTTTAAGGAGGCACGGTTGACCGAATGCCGACTCTTTTTTCAGGACTCCGGCCAACAAACACAATCATCACCTTATAGCACCTTTTTCCCTCTCCTTTTCTCAGGGAGACACGGTTGACCGAGTGCCAACTCCTTTTTCAGGACTCCGGCCAACCAACACAACAGCCTTATGACTTCTTTTCCCACTCCTTTTTCAGGGAGGCACGGGTGACTGAGTATCGACTCCTCTTTCAGGACTCCGGACAACCAAAACAATTATCACCTTATAGAACCTTTTTCCCACTTCTTTTCTCAAGGAGGCGCGGTTGACCGAGTGCTGACTCCTTTTCCAGGACTTTGGCCAACCAACACAACATCCTTATGACTTCTTTTCCCACTCCTTTTCTCAAGGAGGCACGGTTGACCAAGTTCCGACTCCTTTTTTAGGACTCCGAACAACCAAAACAATCAACACCTTATGCCTTCTTCTTCCCCCTAAGGTAAGAAACAAAAACCTTTAACCCTTTGCGATCCCCAACCCTAAAATTTAATCGTCACGACCCTTCTAATTTCCCCGCCGGTTATTGTTTCAAAATTGTTAGCTTCCCACGTACGTTTCACATCTCTTCGACGTCACTTCAATCTGATCTCACCGTCCACGTGCCACCATCTCCCCCAACACCATCTCGCCTATAAATACCCCCTTTTACTATTTTACTTTTACCTTTTACTTTCTTACTTTTTCGGTGAATTTTCGATTCTCACTCTCCGATGCTCCGAAACTTTTCCGATTGTCTTCTGGCGGCCCTCTAATTGCGTCTCACACAGTCATCCTCTTACTTCGGGCTTGGCTCACTTCACCCTCCCAGCTTTTCGTGTCTACCAGGTTGGTTTCTTTCTCCTTTTATCCCATGTCTTCTTCCCAAAATCGCATTAGGGTTACAACGAACCCCAATGCTTCTACTTCTTCTCTTAAGGCGGCGAGAGAGGCTTCATCCTCCGCCCCCTTAAATCCTACGCCCATTCGGGTCGTTGCCGCTTTGCCTCCGGGCGTTCAACGGGCCACAGGCCTCTTTGAAGATATAGGCCGACCGACCGGCCTTCACTCTGTTATCTCGACCCACGAGTTGGAAGAGGCCCAATACCTATTGGGTCCAGCGGCTGAGGTATACGCTCCTCGCGAGCGTTACATTTTTTATCCTCCGGTTGGGGGGGTATGTGGGGATCCACTTGCAATCCATTCGTCATGGATTTCGCGTACCTCTAAGCCCATTCGCCTCCCTCTTTTTCCATTATTTTGCTCTCTCCCCGGGTCAACTCGTTCCCAACTCCCATTGTCTCCTCACTTGCTTCCAAACTCTTTACATCAATTTCGGCTTCGAGCCGACTATGAACTTGTTTCTCTAACTAAATTTAGTCAATAGAGTTGGGACCACCTCTCCAGGTTTCATTCAAGTCTCCCACCTCTTCATACGCCCGTCTCCTTGCTTTCCTCCTTTTGATTTTCCTTTGGCATAGGGGCCTTCATTCTTTAAATGCCTCAAAAAAACTTCCTTGTGATGGAAATACTTTCGAGTCAGCCATCGTTCTGTTGGATTCCGGCACTCTACAGGTCGAAGCCTGGTCCAATCTGGCCGCCCTTAAAGCAATTGGTCTTCTGCCCGAAGGGGCGGCTACTAAAGGTGACTTACCACCTTTGACAACCTGCTTGATTTTTCCTTCGTGTTTTCTCAATATGTTTTTCTGCAGGCGACGACCCAGAACCTGCCCCCGAAGAGGAGGAAGAAGAGGAAGAAGGCGAGGAAGCGAGTGGTGAAGAAGCCCTTACAAACGATCCGAGCGCCTCTCCCCTTTCTCTTGAAATGTCTAGCCGTTATGCCCTCGTGTAGGAACGCACAAGAAGTCGTTCCTCCGCCTCCAATCCCATTGTCATTAGCAGCTCCCCGACTCGTTCTCCAGACCCTTCGCGGAATCTCGTCGAGTCCCGCTTGACTCGGCTACTAGCTCAGGTTCCAAGCATCCTACCGAGACTTCTCTCGAAGCCCCGCCTGCCAAGAAGATTGCTCTGGGCTTCGAGGCCGAAGTCGGTGAGGGCATTTCTCATGGTACCTTTCCCGTGCATGACTGGCTGGACAAGGTGATCTTCCCCATAGACGCATCCGTCTATGAGACCTCTCCCACCGAGAAAATATTCGAAGGCGTCTCACGCTACCTTTACCTGGTACGCGCATCTTACGACCTTATAGTTATCTTTCTATCACTTTGGAACTACCTTGCACTTTGGCTTGTATTTGGGTACAGGCAATGGCTGTCCAATCGGAAATGCGGAGGAGGATGAAACCTCTCCTGTCGGATGCCGAGTCAATGCCCACCCTCCAGGCTAGTTACCAAAAGAGTCTAAAGGAGGTGGATAATTTGGCTCTCTGAGTGGGCCAGCTAGAGTCTACGTTGGAAGCTGAGAAATGAAAAAAAGCTAAGGTCGCGGACTTAGCGGTGGCTGCATACAAGTCTTCTCGGGCTTTTGAGGAGGATGTTATGGCGCAGGCCTGTTCAAGGCTAAGGCTGCTAGCCCTCGAATGACTGGACTCTAAATAGGGTAGGCTCTATCTTACGGACTTGGAAGAAGAGGACTACCATGCCGGGTCGCTGGAGATGCAAAAAGATATCTACCTAGTTCTCCTTCGCAGGGACCCAACTTTCGACCCTGTGGAATGGGGCCTACCGCCTCACCTAGCCGAGCTTCCTTCTCACATTCCTGCTACCCCCGCACGTCAACAGGGGGCCGGAGAAACCGCCAAGGTCACTCCGGAGGGCTCATGTAGAGGGCAGATTCCGATGGATCCCTCCTATCTGAATTCTGCTGCCAATCTGACCGCTCTAGCAGGGATGGATCATAATCCTGTTCTTTCAATTCCCGATCTGACCGAGGAGGAAGAGTCTACTGAAGGCAATCTGCAACGCTGTTCCCGCCTTAGTGGAAATACCAGCGACCCTCCCCCTATCGGCCCAACGAAGGGGGAGACAGCTAGTAGTCGCCAAGAGGCCTTTAAACTATTTTTAATGGAAACTACTTTCTATTGCTTTTAAATCTTCTGGTTGCTGTGTTTTTGCTTTAAATCTTCGAGACTCCGAGTTTACCCGAGTCCCTCATTCATCTGATACTCCCTATCCAGTGGTGTATGTCACTTAAGACAGGCCACCGCAACCTATCTCATCGAGGCAGATAGACTTCCAAACTCATTCGTCCAAAGGTGATCATGGAGCACTTAGGACTTAGGTTATCGCAACCTGACTCATAGAGGCAGGCGGACAACTGAACTCACTAGTCCAGCGGTGATCATGGATTACTTGGACTTAGGTTATCTCAACCTAACCAATTGAGGCAGGCGGACTGCCTAACTCACTCGTCTAGAGGTGATCATGGATCACTTTGAGTTAGGCTATCTCAACCTAACTCATTCAAGCAAGCGGACTGCCAAACTCACTCGTCCATAGATGATCATGGATCACTTGGACATAGGTTATCTCAACCTAACTCATTGAGGCAAGCGGACTATCAAACTCACTCGTCCAGAGATGATCATGGATCACTTGGACATAAGTTATCTCAACCTAACTCATTGAGGCAGGCGGACTGCCAAACTCACTCGTCTAGAGATGATCATGGATCACTTGGACTTAGGTTATCGGAACATACGCCGAACTTACTCATCCAGAGATGATCATGGATTACTTGGACTTAGGTTATCTCAACCGAACTCATTGAGGCAGGCGAACTGCCGAACTCACTCGTCCAGAGATGATCATGGATCACTTAGGACTTAGGTTATCTCAACCTAACTTTTCATCGAAACAAGTAGACTGCTAGGTTCTTTGGCAAACAAACTCAATAGTTCATTAATCTTTGTGAATTTTCATTACAATCCTCTAAAACACAAACCTTCCACTGATAAAATTTCGTCAAATGTATCGCATTCCAAGTTTGTTCTACCTCTCATCCCTCCATGGTTTCCAATCGGTAGGTTCCAGGGCGTACTAACTCTCTGATCTGATAAAGACCTTCCCACTTAATTGCGAACTTTCCCCCTTGGTTAGGCTGGCTAGCCTTTCTATCTCTTAAGACCAAATCTCCTTCCTGATATTATTTCTCCTTTACCCGCTTGTCATAGTAGCGTTTGACTGACTGCTGATACTCGGTCATTCGTCCGTAAGCTGCATCCCTTCTTTCTTCCAGAAAATTCTTTTCTATTTGTAAGTTCATCTCAGTCTCGTCATCATCATATTGAATCACTTGGTGGGTTGGCGTGGTGATCTCAGTGGGTACCTTGGCTTCGAACCCGTAGGTTAAAGAGAACGGAGTTTCCCCCGTTGCTTGGCGCAGAGTCGTCTAGTAAGCCCCGTTGCCAGACTCATCCCAAATCACTTAGTTTCCTTCGGATTCCATCCACAATGGTCCGGTTAACGTTTTCCACTTGTCCATTGGATTGGGGGTAGGACACAAAGACTTTGGTATGGCGAATTCCATATTATTGACAGAATTCTGAAAAGGGTTGGCAATCAAACTGTCGTCCATTGTCACTAACTAGATGATCAGGAAGTCCATAACGGCATATAACTTTTCTCCAGATGAATTTTCGACATTGGAACTCAGTAATAGTTGCCAAAGGCTCAGCTTCCACCCGTTTGGTAAAGTAATCTACCGCTACTACGCATAATCAAAGCCATCCGGGTGCTTGGGGCAGCGGACCCACAATATCAATTCCCCACTTGGCGAACGGGATGGCAACCGTAATCGGGGTGTAGAAAGAGGCTGGTCGAGTGTCTTTGCGTGCGAAAGACTGACATACCGCACACTTTGCCACTCGGTTGATACAATTTCTAACCATCGTCGGCCAGTAATACCCTTGCAACACCAGTTTATGTGCCAGGGTATGAGCCCCTTGATGAGCAGCGCAGATTCCTCGATGAGCTTCTTCCATAGCCGGGCTGCCTTCGGAGGGTAGGAGGCATCTCAAAAGAGGCCCTCCGAATGATTTCTTGTACATGTGCCCATTCACAAGCACATAGGCTTACGATCGCCTTTGGATCTTGGCCACCTCAGCTGGGTCATCAGGGAGATCTCCTCTTTCCTTGTATCTCTTGATTTTCTCTATCCAGAATATCTCAGGATGTTCTTCAGGGTCTGTCTGTTCAGTAATACAAGCGACCTCTCGCACTGGTTTAAGATCAATACTAGCCTGATGGACTTGCTCGGTTTGACAGATCCTCAGGAGGTGGTCCCGTATTCCTCCTAGAGCCATCTTAAATAAGATGTCTGCCTCGATGTTTTCCGCACGGAGTACATGCTCCAACTCGTAAGCCTCAAACTCCCCAGGAGTCCCTTAGTGACCTTCTTGTATTGACAGAGTCTTTCATCCTCTGCTTCACAAGTTCTGATGACCTGTCCGACCACAAGATGGGAGTTGGTCTTAACTCGAATCTTTTGAACCTGAAGGGCTTTGGCCAACCGCAGTCCGCCCAATACGGCTTCGTACTCAACCTAATTATTAGAGGCCTTGAACTCGTACTTTAACGAGTAATACAGACGAAAACCCTCTAGTGTGGTTAACATGATCCCCCCACCACAATGATGTTGACTGGCGGCTCCATCAGCGTGCATTTTCCACCAATCCCCTTCCACAGGGGCATTGGGGTTTTGCTCAGGGCTTTGTGTTGTACATTCTACTATGAAAT
>CM008342.1:15958072-15968446 GCA_002525835.2 Ipomoea batatas | reverse complement strand
AGTTTGCAAATCACATAAAAGAGGTAAAATCTCACTAGAAAGATTATGTATATTTTGTTTACTACCATTTTGATTATATATGTATTGAGTTTGCTTGGGTTTATATATGTTGATAATGCAGTTGTTATGGTCACTCTATTTAAATGCCATTGCGGTTTCTATGTCAGGAAATGAATAACAATGCACTTTGGAGTGGCATTAGAGTAACTTCAATGGAGGTTTTTTGGTGAGTTTTTAGTGTATTATTGGAGGAGAGAGGTGACATGTGGCATATTAGAGAGAAAAATCATATATTCTTCTACAAAACTTGGGTTTTTAAAATTAAAAAGAAAAAATTCAACTCCTTACCTGTTTGAAGGCACGGATAGCGCCCAACAGATGGGTGATCATTCCACCTTTTTATTATTTAAACTCAAACTAGTATTTTTACCCGTGCGATGCACGGAATGGATTTACTATAATATTTTAAGAATATTTGGATTGATATATAGCGCCTAAGCGGTCTAGGCTAGGCGGCGACCTATAAATACAAAAAAATAATACATGTGTGTGGGTGTATGTCATATTATATATATTACTTCTTTTATTTATAGAAATAAATAAATTTAAATATATATAAATATAATAAAAAATTAATAAGGCTGACTCGTTCGAGTTAACTCGGCTAGCTCTGTCGAGTTAGGCAAGTTAACTCAGCCAAATTCGATCGAGTCGGCCTTCAACTTGGCCCAATCGGCCGAGTAAGGCGCTAAGTGGAGGCCTAGGCGGGGATTTTTGCAACAAGTGTATATAATTATATAAATTATAACATCAAATATTATATAGCGCAATTGAAAATATGGTTTGGATCAACTATGCTTTGTGATGTTATCATTGCTTGAATTTGACCAAATAATTTTTGAATTAATAGTTAATGTGTAGATGTAAACGTTCGGTGCTGAAACTTTGAAGATTTTATATATCAGTTTTAGAATTTGTATAACTTAGGCAAATGTGCTCTTTGAAACATAAAAATATAATATCATCGATTTGAATTACACATTATTGAAAACGTCTTTGTAGAAGATATTGATAGTACGTAGTAACAAAATCTTGTCCATCTGTGTCTAGAGCTAACACTTTCAAGCCATCAAGATGGGTGATTCGGGAAAAAACCACGTACAATTGACCGTGATTAAACACCGATTTTTTGCAATAATCCAACATGAGTTGGTGTTTTGCCCTGGCTTTTGTTGATAGTTATGACATATGTGAGCATCGGTGGGAATTGTTTACGCTGGAACTTAAAGGGCAATATCATATTACGATAGTCATTCACACAAATCTCATCTCCAAACAAATTTACTGGGGAACTTTGCATAAGTGAGTGACCGGGCATCTTCGTATATTTTGTTCGTCTCAAACCAAGCCTTGAATTGACTATGCTAAACTGTTTGGTTCTCCACAATCTCGTCGAGGGGTTGATCTTCCCCATAGACAAACATTCTGCTGATTCTCTAAGTGGAAATTTAACCTCTCTACAGGTGGAGTTCGATAATGTATCAAGTATCCAAATAGCCGCCATGTGGCTTCACATGCTAATATATACCAACAATCGTAGTACATGTTAATCTCATCGACTACATCATCATTGAGAACATTCGCTGAACTACTTATGAATTATGTCGTGACCTATAATTTCCTTTGTTCACGCATTTGAATAAATATTTAATAGACTTGGACTGGTTGCATCATTCAACGTTAATATGTGCATGATATTTTAGGAGTAGATGTATATTATGCGCGACGACGTACGGGTTATCAAGTTCGATTTCATTCTTACTGATTGTGCGCCCATTGTCACGCCTTTTGTAGATCGGATAAACTACTTTATCCAAAATTGTATGAGTAACATATTTTTTTTGGAAAATACTTTGAATATTTACCATCTACCATGCACAACGAATTATTCTAGAGTTCTCCACAGGGTCCGTGCAACATGAATTCGCTGACTGCGTCATGATATTCAACATCAACATCTAGGTCTTCTATTTTAGCTGAGATTAGGGCGCTGATTTCGTTCACAGAATTTTCCCTATTCATTCTTTTGGCAAATAGCAAGATGTGCGTGTGAGGGTTTGAAATTCAATCGTGTAGATAACTGCAAAGAAAATTTAAAAATGAACAATTGAAGTTTATAAAGGAAAATTAGAATTGATGATGACAAATTCAAATATGTATGATTTTCAAATACCTCCACATATCTCGCTAAACAGCTTGTCTGTTTTGATGTCTTCAATCATCGCATCAAGCTTCATCTTAAACACGCGACAAATGATGTCAGGTCTATCCTCTACTTTAAGGCCATGGTGTGCAACATACAGCTCAATCTCATACCACTTTGGGTTGCTGGTGAATGTAATGAATATGTGTGGATAATCGATGTGCTTGCATATTGTCATTGCATTTTGATAATTCTGAATCATATACCTAGCTCTACCTGTGAATGATGATAGGAGTATAATTCTTTTACTCTGATCTGTGGGGTCTAATTATACTCTAGTCAACGTATTGCTCAACCTCTAATAAGCTTCACAACGCAACGTCTTCTGATGAGTTCTAATGTAGATTAAGCGTGCAGATTCGATCATTGTATATGTATCAACCAAGAATTGTTGGAATAACCTCCTATAATACAACAATGCATGCTTCTCATTTACGTTCTCATGTATATAAAATGAGAAATACTCCTTGGGTTAGTTCTTATCCTGCTACTAGGATGGCGTTGGCGCCATGCATTAGAGAATATAATGTCTTCGTGATAACCATCTTCGCCGTTGGAGAACAACAAAGGGTACTGTAGTGGCAGATATGCAGAGTTCAATTGGTTTATTTTCTTTAACTGCCTAGTCCTAGTCTCGATCAATATGTCTAGATCACCCATTGATGGGTCCAGATCCCCGACAATAAGTGCAACTACCTCATGAGTGGTAGGTAAATTGTAGGTCCATCAATCTTTGCTCCGCCTGCCAATTAAATTCATCTTAGCGTCATCAACTAGGTTAGATTGGATCTCAGTTCTTGCCATTCTGAAACAGTTGACCAAAACATTATTTTGGTCTAGCATGTTCTTTAATTCGATAACAATCTCTTCATTGATATCCACTGAGTTATTGTCCACTCTGTATAGAAAAAAATGAGAATAGATAAATAATAGTTGAATATCTAGGTGAAATGCGAACAAAAGAAAGTACGTATTTGTTATTTTACCTGACATAATTGATACGATTGTTAATCTCATTATCTGTGTCGTAAATATATAGTTGCACAAATTTTAGCGTCGACCTTTCTATTGGAACCAAGCTTCCAATCCAGTGATAATTTTGACCACTAACCCTAAACACTAGAGGAGTGTTACAGGTGTTGACTGTTGAGTAACCTATCGACTCTACCTCCTAGAGACGTGAACTAGAACATGTTGTTATACCTTCGAATATTACTGAGGAAGTGTCTGCTCCATTTAGTATCACTAAAGTATAGGCTCTGGAGAACATGAGGAGGATCCTTCATGCGAGGTAATTAGATTTTTCCCTCATAGCAACACTTTGTGTATTTTAGCAATGTGCGTGCTAAATTTTCATTTGAGCGCTCTTGCTGCCAAAATAAAGTCCCATAATAATTATACGAATAAGTGACATCTGTAATGTCAAAATAACAATCAAGTAAAGTAAACAGGTTACAATTAACACACGTTATTTATATTGTGAAAAAAATGAAACGAATGAACTTTTGTATTTAAACGAAAGAAAACTCACAATATCTATTATTTTGAGCATTGACCTGTTTGAAATCCATGTTTTAATTACTCCCATTTGTTCTTTACGATGATCTACTGGAATTTCTTACAATTGATCGCGAATCACGATTACGTCGACGACGCGATTCTCTTTCCACTTTAATAAAATTTAAAATTGCTTTTTAGTAATGAAAAAAAGTTAAACACACATTTTGTAATAACAAAAGGCAAAATTCATGAACAGTGAAGTATAAATTACCGTTCGTAACATTAGTTAATGGTTGGCGTGATGAAGACGTTGAACTTGACATATTTGGCATATTCAATGAAAGTTTATTGGACGGTGAAAACATGTTACGCATATCAGCTGCAATTTGTTTTATTCAAACATATATAACATCAAATTGATCGTATAGAATTCGTTTTTATTCAAGCATATATAACAACACATTTATCATATAGAACAAATGAAGAAATAGGTAGTGAATTAATAGAGAAAATTCTTACCATATGTGACGATAGTCGAAGGTTTGAAGGGCCTAATTATACTGTTCAATTCATATAAACTTAGCTTGCTAGCAACTTCAATTTTTTGCAAAAAAAACATAAATAAATAAATAATTGCACCAAATAAAGACAAAATAATATCAATACGTAAAAATAAAACAATTATTGAATATATAAAATAGATTAAAGAGTAAATCACCTGTTTGTTCCCTTAATTGTTAGCGAACTGTCAATGTAGTCCCTTAACTCCGTATTCATCAATTTAGTCCCCAAAATTAATTGTTTTGGGTCACATAACTCCATTCGACTATTTTCTGGTGAGGACTCCAATTAACCCGGGGTATTTTGGTCATTTTGCCTGTGACAAAGATAGAGAGAGGGAGAGGGAGCGTTCTAGAGGCGATGATAGTTCTCAAGCGAAATCGGCGATGGCGTCGAAGTTGAAACCGAACCCTGTCTCACCAGCAAAGTCGAAACAAATTCAAGAAGACAAGATTTTTCAGCTCGGTTAGCATCGAAGGGATTCTTCCTTTGAGCTTATTTTTGGACAGATTGACAAAAGAGAGATTGGGGTGCCAATTGGCGTGAGAAACAATGACGGTTCTTAGGTTTTTGATGCTATTAAGGATAATGGAAGGGCCGCTGGCGGTGATGGAGACGTGTGGGACCGTTAAGTCGGTGGGATTTTGGAGGCGGCTAAGCTAGACTTCGCTGAGCTTCTTGACGCTGTTAATGGCGGTGAATGACCGGAGATACGACGCCAGCTCGGAGGGGAAACAGATAGGGGAAATGGGGCAGTTAAGGAACGCCAAATCCTTCAAAGTAGAAAATGATTTGAGGGCTGTAAGTGACAATGCAACATCGTCGGAGCAATTAGCGATCTTGAGGGAGACGAAGTGGCAGAAGGGCTTGGAGCCTTCGCAGACGGTGGTGGAGTTGTGGAGGGGCGAGCAGGGATTCTTTGAGGTAGGAACATTCAAAGATCAGATTGCAGAGCTCTCAGTTGCTTAGGGTCAAGAGTGGAAGATGAAATCGCTGTTGGAGAAGAAGATGATTTCGATGCAAGGGCAGTAGGAGCAGCGAAATGCGGCGGTTTCGGAGCCGCCGAGGACGGTTTAGCGGGGGCAATGGTGACAGAGAGAGCGGGCGGTGAAATGACAAAGATACCCCCAGTTAATTGGAGTCCTCACCCAAAAACGGTCGGATAGAGTTATGTGACAAAAAACAATTAATTTCGGGGACTAAATTGATGAATACGGAGTTAAGGGACTACATTGACAGTTCGCTAACAATTGATGGACCAAATATGTGATTTACTCTAGATTAAAATATTACTTTAGTTGAGATGAAAAATAGGATAATTTGAATATAACATATATCATTTGTGATTGCATTTAATTATGCTCCTCTACTGTCCACATTATTAATTACAAATATATTATTTGGTTTGCTAAGCAATATTTTTGAGAAATAATAAAATCAAATAAGTACATAATAATTATTAATTAACACATTAATTGGAGTAAATCAATAATTTTAAACAATAAATAAATCAAAAATTGTATATAATAAAATGTATTACCATATTTCACAATATTACGTTGTAGTGAAGTATATATATGTACTGTATTATTACGATTAATAATTTTAATATAGAATTGTATTAGGAATACGAAAGTTGGAAAGAATATATTATATTAAGAATTGTATTACCATATTTTAATGTACAATTATAGTACGAATAGAAATTGTATTACCATATTTTACAATAGAGAAAATTGCCATTTTGGCCCACTGACTATAGGGGTCCTCTTAATTGCAGTCCACGACTTTCAAAAGTGTTAATTGCATACACTGACTATTCAATTTTTGTCAATTTTGGTCACTCCGGCCAAATTACCGGTCAAATTCACCGGAAAATTCAAAACCCTAAAATAACGAGGGCATTTTAGTAATTTCAATTTTGTCAATTTTTCGTTGTCCTCTATCCTTACCGGAGAAGTAATTTTTGTTCGCCGAAAATTACTAAAATGCCCTCGTTATTTTAGGGTTTTGAATTTTCCGGCGAATTTGACTGGTAATTTGGTCGGAGTGACCAAAATTGACAAAAATTGAATTGTCAGGGTATGCAATTAACACTTTTGAAAGTCGTGGACTGTAATTAAGAGGACCCCTATAGTCAGTGGGCCAAAATGACAATTTTCTCTTTTACAATATTATGAAAACATTAAGGGGTCGTTTGGTTCACGGAATCTTGGATTATCTTAGGTAATAGGATTACCTCCAGGGAGGTAATGTGAGATTAAGGGAATGTAAGATTACTTGATGTGTTTGGTTAAAGTTGTAGGAATGTAATATTAACTTGTTTGGTTGGAGGTTATATTTTAGATTATATTACATCAATTACCTAAATGCCCTCAAAGAAAATGAGCAAGCTAAGTCTCTTTTTTCCCATAGTTAATAATAATAATAATAATAATAATAATAATAATAATAATAATAATAATAATAATAATAATAATTATTATTATTATTATTATTATTATTATTATTATTATTATTATTATAACCTGCAAAAAAAAACTCGCAAAAAATTTAAAGCATGCAACATGTGTGTTACATTCCTACAGTAGAAGGAGAAGGAAAATACTGATGGGTTTTCTCAATTGGCCTGCATATTCAGATTATCTAAAAGAACATCAAGTATGAGTGAGGGCAAATGTGGAATATTGAAAAGTAATATCACATTACCTAAGAAAAATTCAGTAATAAGATTACCCCAAAGATACCCTCAAATCCTACGTGGCAGGTATGTTTGATTATCTTCAATTTCAGATTACTTGAACCAAACAATGTAATCTTACATTACCTTACTCAGATTACCAGGGTAATCTGAGATACCTTGAACCAAACGCCCCCTAATAGTATATGAGTGTTTTGGGCGGGAAGTTAAAATGGAAGATTTTGTTTTTATTAATAGTATAGATTAGACTCGAGAATGTTATATGGGGCTTATTCTCATGTGGACTAATTCTCTATTTGACATTGAAACTGACTAAATAGATAATTTGACTTCGAGAATTAGTGAAAAGTAATATAATTACAAAATAATAACAATCTCTAACAAAACAATTTCGGGTGTGTTTGATTGACAAGTTTAGCGATTAGGAATGAGTATCAAAGTCATTGTTATTGTTTGGTTGATAGGTTTCTAGAACACTACTATGGGTTTTGATTACCCCCTTAATTGCAAAATCCATTCCCTAATAAAATAAGGGTGTGTTTGGTTGATGAGTATTGGTATAAGGTATGGGTATCAAAGTGATTGTTATTGTTTGGTTGATAGGTTTTTAGAATACTACTGGCTTTGGAATACCCCATTAATTGAAAAACCCATACCCTTATTAAATAAGGGTTTCATTTCCCTTCCTCATTTCTTCCCCCAACTATTAATAATCATTCTCATTCCACCCTACTACCAAACATGCAAAATACTTTCACAAAAACCCATTACCCTTACCAAGTATTTGATACCCATACCGATTCTGATTCCCATGTGCGAACCAAACACACCCTAAGAGTTTCACCCCCTTCCTCCTCCACTTCCCCAACTATTAATAGTCATTCCCATTCCACCCTACTACAAACATGCAAAATACTTTCACCAAAACCCATTACCATTACCAAGTATTTGATATCCATTCCGATTCCAATTCTCATGTGCGAACCAAGCACACCCTTCATGTTTTCATTTTGTCCTTAACATATTAGGTTGCATTTCTTCCATGTGGGGTTGTATCCCCTTGGAAATACAATCACATCCCCTTCGAGTGTGAACCAAAAATGGATATTGGAGGACAACACGTCCCCTTGTCTAGATAGATAGAATGCAACTAACCCTTCACAACAACGAGGGTTGATTGGGAAGTTGTTGCACCGTTTCATCTTCTTCTGGTCGAACCTTTGTTGTATGGGGGTCCCAAAACATGTATGTAATAAGCAGATTTCCAAAAAGCTTTTTGGTGTCATTTAATAGGTAGAGTGCCCTTTATGATGGAGTTGAGTTCACATTATATTTCATAACACTCACCCAAATTCTTAATGTTACTCCTGCTTTTTCCCGATAAATTATACCATGGATCAAGGTTCACCTAACATTATAAATTCTGGTCTAAAATTACATTTAGATTATGTATCTATAGTTAACAGTTTAACATATTATGTACTGTTAAAGATTATGTACCTATTAATAAACTAAAGATACATTATATGTTAATTGCAATATGTACATAATTTATTAACTGAAGATACATAATATGTTAACTACAAGTATATAATACGTTAATTACAATAAGTATATAATTATTAACTTAGGTACACGACATGTTAATTGCAAATACATAATTTGAATATCGTTTTGGAACATAATCTGAATATCATTTTGAAACATAACTGGACCATGGTCAATAGTATAACAATTGTATATCCTTTATTCCTTTTCCACGTCCTTGCGTTGTTGGGCTCCTCTTTGCAGTCTTATGTCTCTTTCTCATGCAATCTCACACGCAATCTCCATTTTTTTTTCTTCTTTTTCTTTTTCTTCATACGAAAATGTAAGAGTGGAAGAACATGTGCAACGGCTCAACCAAAAGAATGTTGGTAATAATTGAACTCGTAGCTTTTAAGAATGAGTAGTAGACTTATAATTTCTATATTTTGGGTCAAATTTAACCTTTCTTATCAAATATTATTACTAGTTTAACACATGCATTGTGCAACTGATTTAATGCCCAATATTTGTATTTAAATAAGTACTTCAAAGTATATCAATGCAAGATTATATAGGAAAAGTTTATTATAGTTGACATTAACGTTAATGCTTAATTTGCACTTTTCTAAAAACAATTATCTAAATACTTATTATAATTGGTATGGTATTAGATAGTATATATGTTTTGAGTTGGTAACCATTAATTATCAATCAAAAGCTACTAAAGCTAAATATGATATTAGGTAGTAGATACTACTTTTAGTTAGAATTACTTAAAGTTTTGTTAATTCGCTTTTCTATAGGTTTGTCATTGTCTTTGTATTCATTGCTTGTCCGCTTCTTTTTTTGTTGATAGTTTCTCATGTGCAATTAGTTACTAGTGGTAGTTTGCAAAAAGAATTTATATTTGCGCTAATTAGTTTTGTTACATTAAAGAAATATATGCATGTAATTCCTAAGTTGATTCTCTTATATTAATATTTATAAAAGTAACTTCGCCATTTTTAGTCACTGATCATCATAGATAGATGGATCAAATTAGTCCACACTTATCGGGATAAACTTAGTTAACATTTGATTATGAATATACACACACACACACACACACACACACACACATGTAATAGATCATGTGAAAAGCTTCCGTTAGGTGAAAAATATGGTTTAATCTCATCCATTGATATAGTCTAGATCAAGTGTCCAGAATGAAACTATTTAAAAAAAATGCGGTGGTATTTTGGTAATTTTGTGTAAGTTAATTTTTTTTGTCTTTCAGTATATATTTTTTCCTTCTTGCAGAGCACAGCGTTGTGCCCTCCAGAGCACACTGATGTGCCTTACAGAGCACACTGATGTATCTTTCAGTACACATTATTGACCTTCCAGAGCACATTGTTGAGCTTTCCAGAGTATATTTTTGTGCCTTCGAGAGCACATTGTTGAGCCTTCGAAGTGTATATTATTTTGCCTTAGAGTACACATTATTGAGCCTTCTAGAGCACATTGTTGTTCCTTCGAAGTGCATATTGTTTTGCCTTACAGTGCACATTGTTGAGCATTCTAGAGCACATTGTTGTGCTTTCCAGTGTACACTATTATGCCTTCTAAGAGATAGTTTTGTGCCTTCCATGATATGAACAAAACGAAAAGACAGTAGATCAGAGATGATTTACTAGAGAAGATGACATCGTATAGATTAGAAGAACTATTTTTATTTTTATTTTTAGAGCTGTTGATATGGGCAAATCAAACACTCGAATTTCTCCTTACTTTCACACTCGAGGCCTAGAGCCTAAGCCAATATATATATATATATATATAT
>CM008342.1:15917996-15934747 GCA_002525835.2 Ipomoea batatas | reverse complement strand
TGTTGTTTTTTTTTTAATTTTTTTTTTTTTTTTTTTTTTTTTTTTTTTTATAAAGAAAACAAATATTTGTTAGTTTTATTTATATTTAAGAAAATAATTTTTTTGGTAATTTTATTTATTTAATTTTTAATTTTGCTTAAATTACTTAATTTTAATAAAATAAAAAATTTTAACTAACGAATTAATCTTATATCTGCCACTTCAATAACAAATAGGTAAACAAGTCACTTTTGGTTCAATTGCATAAACATGTTACAAATACATAAAATATTAATAGTATTTTTACATTGTAGCAATCATCACTAATTTAAATATTTCGGCGGCATTGTAGTAGTCGTCACTAGTACCTACATTCAAATTGAAACGAACAATATTTAGTCTAATTATAATAAAATAGTTTAAATACAAATCTAAATAATTTATAATTTTCATTATTACCTTCTCCGAGAATGAGTTCCACAACTTGGTGCCACATGTGGTCGCGATGATCGCCTCAACGGTCTATTTCCCCCTTCCTCTTGTAGCTCAGGAGCAGTTGGCGATGCAAGTTGTAGGTCCAACCCCATCCCATATTGATCGAACGGTGACTTAGTTTGAAAATCTATAACGGGATAGTAAACTGGTTCATTATTAAATGTTGGTCGTGGGGTACTCGCTATTATATGTGGTGGGGCGAATATGATTGGTGATCGACCAGAATGATAAATGGTTTCAGACGGAGTAACGTATTGTTCACCACTGAATGCGCTTTGCTCACCACTGAATTGGAAAAATTCACTATACTGGGTGCCACTACTCTGACCTATATCGGTAATGTGATGATAACTGCTACCAACATCACCGTATTGTATACCACTACTCTGACCTATATCGGTAATGTGATGGTAACTGCTACCAACATCATTGTATGGCGCACCGCTCCTTGAAGGCATTGTAGTTGTCGCCTGGTCTGGTCCCACTTCTGCTTCATCTTCATGTTCGTCATCCTCAACCGATTCCACTGCCAGTATCACTTGACCATCACACCCTACACGACCACCTCTCACCAAACCCCCCCTCATGTGTTGACGCTCTCGCCTTCTATCTCTACGACGAGCTTGCACAATGTCTTCTTGGCAAGCAGCATAGTAATCCTCATCAGGTACATTGACTATAAAATTAATGTCACCTAAATTATCTAGAGAAATGTTAGTGATACGCATCAATGTTGCATCTTGATCAATTGTCGGATCGGCTAAAGTAGTTGTCGACTCTAACGAAATAGCTCGAAATCCATGCGTCTAAGACAACAACCACAACAACCACAATCATGATAATAATAATAATGACGATGATGATGATGATGATGATGATGATGATATTCTGTGTAATCCGGTTGGGTATTTGACATAACCCGTGTGTGGATCATGAGCTGGGTTACCAATAACGCGTCTGCAATATCGGTAAAACCATACTTTGTAAGCACCTGTAACCTCAATGTGATGGATAGGAATCATCGCGACATAGTAATTATGTCGATCATCCCACAAATCAACGTATTCTCCATGATACACACTCCAATCTCTAATCTGTCTACTTGAACAATCGTCAATTGCATGTAAATCCCGCCTATATGGTACAGCTTGTGGGACGTCCTATACACCCCTAAACTGCCGGCAAAATCGATCGGGGTAGTGAAACTCTATAACATAAAAAAAAATACGTACTAGTGGCACCTGTGAAGTCCACATCCCATCTCCATTGCGACAATAATAAGGAAGATATGGCAAGATGTCATCATACGGCCTAAATTCAAACTGTCAACATTACAAACAAAAAAATCCAAAATTAATTAAGTATTTTGTTATATACAATTACAAAATTAAATAAATTACGAACAATATCACATACTTTTCTCTCTGTACAGTGATCAAATTGGTCTTTGTATGCACGGATTACGTGTGTCGTCACTATCAGCCATTCATGCGGACAAAACCACCTACATTCCAAATAACTATGATAAGTAATAAAGAACACTTATAACTCGAAAGTGCAAAATTTAACATAATATAACTAACCTCGCCCTATATGGCAAATCACCGAGGTTGTTCAAGGTAATATTCCATGGGGCCTCACCATAGGCAGTCTTTCCCATTTCCATATTTGTAATAATATGAGGCACCCGCAAGCTGTGAATGACTCAAAGTCGGCTACACGACACATTGCCCTATAAAAATACGCTAAAACCGCAGACCCCCAACTATACTGACCGCAGCCTTCAAAGGTGTTTAAAAAATTTTTTAAAAAAATAACTTCACCTTATTCTTCGTTGTGTCAGGAAAGAGAAAACCTGCTAACAAGTGAAGAATAAGGATCCGGGTAGCTTTCTCTACTTCCTCATCAGTATGCCACCCATTCAGAACAAGCGCTGGTGGTAACGCGGTAGCATATATTTTGCTCATTGTAACGACTTCAATGGAAGGCCGAAAACCCAACAACCTGTCACATTCCTCAATCCATTCATTACATGGATGCTTGTCTTTGCCCGTGACTGCAAGCCCATCAACCTTCAAACCGAATAACACTTCAACATCTTGAAGTGTTATGCCCACCTCAACAAAATGAAAAATGAAAGGCATGCACCTCTGGCCGCCATCTCTCTACGAGTGCTGCGATGAGGTTGCGATCGATATTAATATGTTGACCTAAATGTGCAACACCATAAAACCCTGCGACCCTTAAATATGCAATCATTTGGGGCTCTCGAGGTTCATCAGTATACATTTGACCGTCATATCTAGATACACTAAGATGAGGATCATAATTTGGGTCGTTCCAAATAGATGTGCATTGATGCCTTGGTTGAAATTCTAGCATAGACGGGTCAGCAGGTCCAGGGTAAAATGGTCTCGCTTTGCTAGCCTGAATAATAATAATAATAATAATAATAATACTAATAATAATAATAATAATAATAATAATAATAATAATAATAATAATAATTACATGCCATGTACTGCCGTACTCCTAATAATAATAATAATATTAATAATAATAACAATTATTATTCTTATTATTAATATTATATAATAATATTAATAATTATTATTATTATTATATTATAATAATAATAATAATAATTATTATTATTATTATAATTATTATTATTACTATAATAATAATAATAATAATTATTATTATTATTATTGTTGTTGTTGTTATTATAATATTATTATTACAATAATAATAGAACTAAAAACTTTATATCATTAATAATAATAATAATAATAATAATAATAATAATAATAATAATAATAATAATAATAATAATAACAATAACAACAACAACAACAACAACAGTTTAAAAAATTAAATAATTTCTTTAATAAATTTAAAAACAACTTTTTTTAAAAAAAATTATTTTTATTTAAATTTTTTTTATTAAATTTTAAATAAAAAACTTAACCAAAAAAAAAATCACTCAACCCGCTCATCCGTCGGAACCTTTTTTTTTTATTAAATAAAATTAGTAAATTATTTTTTTTAAACAAACCATTTAATGCATTAGCTAATCATTCCAGTTTTTATATTTTTAAAAAAATTTCCTTTTTTTTTCTTATGAAAGTTGAAAAACTTAGACTATCGTGTTCTTGATCTAAGATTCTAAAAGAGTCTTCCAACTATTAAATCCAATTACTAGATTTGTTAGATGACCTTTTAACTATTCACTGATCTAGTGCAAAGAATAGAACAAGGAGTATTATGCAGATAATGTGCAAGAGAATAATAAAGCAGTAAGAACACCAAGAATTGGTAACCCAGTTCGGAATCTCAATTCCTACATCTGGGGGGCATCACTCTGATTGCCCAACTCTTCATTGATCAATCTGGAAATGTATCACCAGTTTACAGTAGAGAATCACACAGCAACTCTAGAAATCTTCATCATCACCATTCTAGAGTTCAGCCTTGAAGAGTTGAAGAATACTTGATCTCCCGATCTTCTTGAATTGAGGCTCCCCCATCAATCGTAGCGCCACTGGCCTTCAGAGTGATTGCTTGCCCGATACTTCATGAAGAAGATGCATCTTGAATCAAATGTAAGCTTTGTCAAGATATCGTGTTATCACATCTAAGGAAGCTTTCCCATTCAGATCTTTTGTATTTTCTGTTGTCAGCGATATCACTAGAAATCTTCCTCATATATATATGTTGCCCAGCTTCGGTTAAGTTTGAAGCAGTTAAATTTGAAGCCTTCGTAACTGACTCTGATTCCTCTTCTTGTCTTCCTTGTCTTGGTTCAGTGTTTCTTTCAGCAAGCTGTCTTTAAGGTCTTCTAATCCTTCTACTGAACTATAGGAAACCTAATACATCATAAAACAACTTGTTTTTGAACTATCTGCTGAACTAACATAATTGTCACAAGGACTTGTTACAACTTATGGAGTTTCACAAATAATTTTCTTTTTAGCAATTTTTATTAACAATCTCCCCCTTTGTAGCAAGTTTCTTGGCAATTTACTACAATATTCCTAAAATATCAGAGATAGTCAAAAACAACGTTCATTCAAAACATAGTCCAAAACAGAATTAAACAACTGACAGAATATGAAGATGATTATACCATCATACAAAACAAAAAGGACCATAAACTAACATAAGACCCTATTACAAATAACCCATTCAATCAGTGGGATTTTAGTAACCAAGTAACCAAATAACCAAGTAACCAATAACCAAGTGACAAGTAACCAAGTGGCCAATGTTTAGAAGGTTGTTTCTACTCCCCCTATTGCCAGGAACTTGTGAATCTGTAGCCACAAGACTCCTTAGCAGGACCAAGAAGAAAAGACAACCCAGGTTTTAGAAAAGAATCATTCAGATTCTGAGGATTCATCCTCCTGACTGTTTGCGGTGGAATCAGCTTCAGGTGCGATGGAATCAGCTTCATGTGCAGTAGATGTATCAGTGGGTGTTTCAGTGACAGCAGCAGTCATCTCTTGATCTCTCAATCTCAATTGTTCACGTAACTGCATCTCAATTGTTTTCTTTTCAACAAGTATCTATATGATCGTGTTAAGATCTCTGATGCTTTTGTCAAGGTGCTGGGCTGAGCTGCTTGCATGTTCTGGAAAGATGGCAAGCACATGATTTCCTTGTTTGAGTCTGGCATCGATTGTTCTGACTTGTGGTGCCTCCATAGGTTCATTTGGTTCTGGTTTGAACCCTTGTGAGCACAGAACTCTATAAATTGTGCAGGGAAAAGGCAGTTTTACCTTGCTCTCCTTAGACTATGGTTTTCTGAAGGATGCCACATGTTTGAAGATGATGTCACCTAAGTCAACATGAATACCTTTGCCTATCTTGTAGATCAGGGTGGCCATAAGAAAGTTTAAACCTCCTCGGTGTTCATTTGGCATCCAGCTTGTCATGGCTAGTTTGTGCAGTATAGCATACTTTGTTGTGAGAGATTTGGCTGGCAACATGTTGGTTTCAGTAGGCCAATAGCTGTATGTTCCTCCTGTAGTGACCTTCGTGATTGTATTTGCACCAATAACAGGGTCTTCAATGTCACTTGCATCTATGCCCAGATACAGATTGATGGTACGTGTGTCAAAGTTGTATTCGTTTCCTCTCAGCCAAACACGTCCATAAACATGTGAGCCGGCCTCCTTGATAGTCTTCAGAAGGTTTGCATAAAATTCCTTGATGGCAATAGGTGCATAGCTAGTTTGAGTTGTTACAGACTTGACTAGGTTTAGCTTCCAAACACTGGCATAAGTTGGCACTGAGACTTGAACTTTTCAACATCAAGATACCTTTCGCTCAGGATTTTCCTTTTGTTTGTTGAGTCCCATCTTGCAGCATACTCATCAGATAGGAATTGAGGGGTGATTACTTCAAGGGGTGTTACGGTAGAGACATCCGGCTGGCTTTCAGGTTGCTGAGTTTGAGTGGTGTTCTTATTTCTCTTCTTACTAGCAGTGGTTTCCACAGGGACAGGTTGTTCAGCAATTGGCTGTTTTCTCTTGGTTTTTCGTGTTGGTGAGGGGGTTTCCTTCTCCTTTTGTGCTGTGGATGACCTGGTTTTTCGCCTGGTGACAGGGGCGGGAAAAACTTGAATTTTTGCCACAGGATTTTTGTCCACATGTTCTTCTTGAATCTTCTTCTTTTCTTTTGCCTTTGCTTGGTTCTTCTTCACTTGAGACAATGGCAGATTGTCTTCTTCATCACTTTGTTCTGCAACTGGTAATTCTGGAGGATATCCTGTTTCAAACTCAAAATCTAGTGGAGAATCATCAATGGGGATGGTAGGTGTTGTTTCAGGATTTAGTTCAGATTGAGGTTCAGACATAGTTTCATCAGTATGAGAGTTTTCTAACTGGATGGGGAGAGGATTTTCAGGATTTTGATGTTCAGGAATTTCTGCTTGTGTGGTTTGTGGTGATGGCAAAGACAGAATTTTATCTTGTGTGGGTTTTGTAGTTTGTGGGATATTCAGGGGAATAGACAGTCTATTTGTGAGAGAGGTTGATCTTCTGTGTTCATCCATGATGTTAAACAAGTTGAGTTTGGTGAAAAGGGAAGCAGGATGTTCAAGTTGATGAGGACCATATACTACAGCTGACTCTGGGTTGACATTATCAGGCACGGGTAGATTTTTCTCAGGGACAGGCAATTTTTCATGTTCATCATCTATTGGTTCTTGTTTTACAGACACTAAGGGTATAGGTTTTTCTACAGTGACATTTTCTGGGTTAATGTCATCCTCAATATCAGATAGAACAATTATATCCTGAAAAAAAATATTAAAGGCAGAAACTATGTTGTTCATGTATAGTCATTTATTAAAAAAAATGAAGAAAGGAGGATGTTTCAGAATAAACCTCAGGATCCTTGGCCTTAACTGTTTCTTCTTTCTCGAATGCAAGTGGTTTGAGGAACCCTTTCAGGTAGTCTAGTTGCTCTGCTCTTGAGTACCACGACCAGATTGGTTCTCCTCCTGGAGGTTTTATCTTGTTGTTGATTATCATGACCATCTCTCGTGATGCTTGATGTTGAATTTCAGAGGGATATCTGTTTGTGAGTCTGGAGAAATCAAAATATTGGGTTTCATCTTGATCCATTGTAGAGCTTCGTTTCAAGATTTTTGATTTTGTGTGAGATTTGCGAGAGGGTTTGCAGCTTTGAGAGATTTTCGTGATCTTTGATTTCCCCTAACTGCAACTTGTTTTTCAAAGGTCGAAGGACTCCATGATGACCTACTTTTTCGGGTCACGTGATGAGGCATGTGGAGAGTGGGAGTCGTGCAGATTTGACAGTTGTCTTCTCCGTAATTAATGCTATAGCAGTTTGGTCAGTCGGGTACACTGTTCCTCAAATATTGTATGCTTATCAAGATAGATATTAGTATAGTGCGAGAAAAAAAATTATAACAAAGAAGAGTTTTTGAGAGAAATAACCTGTGATAAGGACAAAAGAGTGTCCCACTTACTGTACTAGTTCGGTGGACCATTACACATGCCAAGTTCTGATTTTAGGATGTTGAATCTGGTCGGATCCAGTGCCTTTGTAAATATGTCTCCCAATTGTTTGTCTGTTGGTATGTAGTGCAATTTTATGTCTCCACTTTCCACAAGATCCCTGATGAAATGATGTCTTATATCTATATGCTTAGTGCGGGAATGCTGGACAGGATTTTTTGAAATATTGATAGCGTTGGTGTTGTCGCAGTGAAGATCATCACTACTGAACTTTAGTCCATAATCGTTCAGCATCTGTTTCATCCATATGAGTTGAGTGCAGCAACTCCCAGCAGCTATGTATTCAGGTTCTGCCATAGATAATGAGATTGAGTTTTGCTTCTTGCTAAACCATGAGACAAGGTTTTTTCCTAAGAAAAAAACACCCTCCTGATGTACTTTTTCTGTCCTCCAGATTTCCTGCCCAGTCAGCATCACTGTATCCAAGTAGTTTAGTTCCTGAGTCACGCAAATACCATAGTCCATAATTCATAGTCCCCTTAACATATTTGATTATTCTTTTAACTGCATTCAAATGTGCTTCCCTTGGATTTGCTTGGAAGCGTGCACACAGACCTACACTGAACATTATATCAGGTATGCTTGCCGTTAGGTACAGTAGACTGCCAATCATACTTCGATAGAGTTTGCCTTCAACAGGTTTTGAGTTGGAGTCTTTTGATAGTTTTACCGTGGTGGAAAGAGGTGTTTTAGCTTCCTTAGCAGAGTCAAGGCCAAATCTTTTTACCAAGTTTTGGGCATATTTGGTCTGTGACAGAAACAACCCTGTTTCCATCTGTTTTACTTGTAGACCCAAGAAGCATGTTAGTTCCCTATCATGCTCATCTCAAATTCCTTTTCCATGACTTGAATGAACTCCTTAACATTTGCAGGGGATGTTGAGCCGAAAACGATGTCATCTACATAAACCTAGGCCACAGTTATGTGACCAGTGGTCTTTTTAACAAATAGTGTTTTGTCTACCCCACCGCGAGTGTACCCATTTTTCAGAAGATATTGTGTGAGCCATTCATACCATGCTCTTGGTGCCTGTTTCAGACCATAAAGGGCCTTTTTCAGTTTGTAGACGTAATCAGGATACTTTGGATTCTCAAATCCTTTTGGTTGAGCTACGAAGATTTCCTCATTGAGAAGTCCATTCAAAAAGGCGGTCTTCACGTCCATCTGGTTCAGTTGAAAGTTCAGAATGCAGGAGACGGCCAACAGTAATCTTACTGACTCAAGTCTGGCCATAGGTGCAAACGTTTCTTCATAGTCAATCCCTTCAACTTGTGAGTAACCTTGAGCCACCAGTTTGGCCTTATTTCTGGCCACATTTCCCTATTCATCGGTTTTGTTTCAAAAAATCCACTTTGTGCCTACCACATTTGCATCTAAGGGACAAGGCACAAGATCCCATACCTCATTTCTCTCAAATTGAGCAAGTTCATCCTGCATAGCCCTTATCCAGTCTTCATCTTGGAGTGCTTCTTTGTAATTCTTGGGTTCAAATTTTGATGTGTAACACGCGTACCCAGATAACTCAGCTAGACTGCCTCTTAGCATTCCTCTGGATCGAACACCGGCGGTGGGTGTCCCCAATATGTTCTCAGCGGGATGATTCTTTTGAACATGTGTGGGTACTTGCTTTGACAGTGTAGATGGATGGTTACCTACATTTGGTTGTTGTTCAGTGGGTGGTTTTGAGTCCTCTGATTCCGATTTTAGCTTAGATCTCTTGATGCCTTCTTCATCGTCTGACTTTTTTTGGTATTGTTCAGTGTCTGGATCGAAGTCATCTAGTTCAGAGTCTGACTCAGATTTCTTGTGTGACACCCCAACTTTACACAAGCTGAGATAGATAAAAACTCAACACAACAGCTGCCTATCTCAACTAACAACAGAACAAAGCGGAAGCGAATTTAAAACCTAAGGGGCGTCATGCCACATCTAGGAAAGATAACACAGCCTAGATGCACAGGCTAACCAAGAAAAGATAGATAACTGTATAGATAAAATCCTCAAATCATGTTTCAAAATAATATCCAACAACTAGTCAAGAGTATATAAGATCTCAAATGGCACACAGGCCCAAAACATAAAGTCTAAACAACATAAACTAAGTCTAAGCATCGTCACAAAGTAGGCTCTAACGCGCTCGCGCTCAGACTTGACCATACCTGGAAAACACGCAAAGAACCATTAGCAAAAGACTGCTAAGCAACCACCATTCACACCCGCAAGGAAGTATAGATATACATAAGCTTGTAAATAGGTTTACACACCCATATAGAATATAAACGCCAACAAACTGTTCATTAGTTCAAATCGGATACTCAATAACAATAAACCGAACGAATCACAAACCAAGACTCATCCAAACGAAGTCAATATTCAACAATGAATATATAAGATAACGAATCCATAACCAAGATACCACTGAACAACAACCATAAGGAAACCAACCAACCATAACCAAGAACCATAAGATATCAATCGAATAACCACAAGGAACTCGCGAATACATAAACCAAGAAAGAAATCCCAACTCCAACCTCCAAACCCTCATACCAACCATCATACCAAACCCAACCACAGTCAGAAGTCAAAATCCAGAAATCTAGTACGCAGGGGTGATGAGCCCAATCACAGGGACCGAAGTCCAATCACAGGGACCGTAGTCCAATCACAGGGACCGAAGTCCAATCACAGGGACCGTAGTCCAATCACAGGGTAATGAACCCAATCACAGGGACTGAAGTCCAATCACAGGGGTAATCAACCCAATCACAGGGACCGAAGTCCAATAGTCAGAAGTCAGTAATAGCACAGTCAGTCCACCCATCAACCTCCAAAAGATACTCAAAGATCCACCAATCCATACTCATACTCAACTCAGCCCAAGAACCATCACTCTGAGTGCTCATCTCAGATATGAACACCAACCAACTCCCAGATAATGTAATCAAGGACTCAACCAACCAAATAATAGACTCACATAATAGACTAAGAGGTATGAATAAATACTCAGAATCATGGTAACATATCCAATAGAATACTCCAACAAACTCCAGAACAAAGAAGGAAACAAACAACGGATCACTCACCTCCACCAACCAATACCACCTTACTCTTACAGAAGACCCCAGCGGTTACATTATCCCGCTAGAGTGCCCCGCAAGAGCAATTCACACACACCGAATCAGACCCAGCTCAGAATACAAAGAAATGTTCCAGAATACACAAATCAGATCATACTACACCAAGA
This sequence comes from Ipomoea batatas, assembly GCA_002525835.2. Taxonomy (NCBI): domain Eukaryota; kingdom Viridiplantae; phylum Streptophyta; class Magnoliopsida; order Solanales; family Convolvulaceae; genus Ipomoea; species Ipomoea batatas. Next base: position 15,923,977 of record CM008342.1, on the reverse strand, counting down.
TTTCATCTAACAGAGGCCAAATAATATGGAAATCCAAACCAACAAATGATCATATACATCAATAGACCAAGGATCAAGACACAAGTCCATGAATCCAATAAACACAATCAATAATAGGCTAATAATCAAGGAATTTCAGGATTTCCAATCACCAAATAATATCATATAGAATGAGAGTGTAAAAATAGATTTTGATGGACATAGTGGTTACCTTTGAAGCGTATTTAATCCAAAAGCGACACCAAACTCAAAAGCTAGGTCCATAATTGAAAACATGAAGAATTAATATAACCTAACACCGTCACTAGCTATTAATAACAACGATACTAATATTCCTACTCGGTCCATAATAGTAATAACCTATAATCCATGCTTAAAGGCTAATGTAATATGACCATATGAATTATACTTAATCTAATTACTAACTAATACAAAAAACAAGTATATGACCAATAATACTAATCTAAACTCAAACTATAATATTATAACTAATACAAAACTATAAGCTTAATACTAATAAACCAAAATATTACCTTAAACATAATGCTTAGACCTGGTTTCGAACTCACGCCCTCCGGCTCCACACGCCAACACCATACCGCTACGCTACGCTGTTCCGTATTGCTACGCTATGCGACCACCGGTTTAATACTCTTACCGCAAGTCTTCGGTCTTCATAAGCGGAGAAGAGACGTCCGCCACCTTCCATCGTATCGCCGGAAACAGAGAGGAGCAGTCACCGCCGACAACCATCGACCAACCTCACAGCTGTATCGCGCCGTAGGAGAAACCACCGCCACTACGTCTCTTCTTGTTACGTCGCGCAACCGCCAGGCTACTACCTTCGTACGTTCCGCCGGCCTGCCTAAACGGCAGAGAGTACTCCGCCACCGAGCCTCGCTACCGCCTAACGGAGGAGGGGCTACCACCAACGTCCACCGCTAGCTGCTGCTGCATGGCCGAACGGAGAGGGGCGTACCGCCGAGCCGTGCCGTTGCCTCTGTCGCTGGAGAAGGAGATGACGCCGAGAGCAGGGAAAGGAGAGCCCACCGTCGCCAACTACTGCTACATCGGAGGAGGAAGAAGAGGCCGTGAGTGGGAGCCGTTGGACTCCACCGTCGTCGATCGCGTACGACAGCCACCATTGCAGCTCGGCTTCCATTGACGCTAACAAGAGGGAGATCTCACCGGGGGATTCACCGTTGCCCGTTGCGAAGGGAGTCCATTACCGGAGTTGCGACTGAGGAAAAGAAACAGGGGTGGAAGCTCCTCGCCGGGATCCTCCATTGCTGCCGGTCGGAGTTTTAATGGCCAACTAGACAAGGGAGAGAGAAATGAGAGCCAAAGAAGGGAGACGTGAAATAGGGAGAGGTTTTGGCTGCCAGGTTTGATGATCCAATTCAATGTTCACAGCAAGGAAGGGAAACGAGAGAGAGAGATCGAGAAGGCTGCTGAACATTAGGTTTCCTATTTGGGAAGCTTTTATTTTGGGCTAAGTCAAAAATTGGAATGGGCTACATTAGGTTGTTGGATCAATTTAGAAGTTGGGTCAACTTTGGTTTAAGACTAGAAATGGGTTGGATCATTAATCATAGCTTATAAGATATAAGTAAATAATCGTGGGCTTAGTATAGTTTTAAGTAAATATAAATCATGTGGGCTCTATAGTAATGTTTATGTGGAAGACATATATATATATATATACATATAGGAATATTGGGCTATAGACTATTATTATTAACATAACAATAAATTACGTATAAGAGTATATAGTCCCGAGCCCATAAGAAATAATGATACTTATAATTATTTAAATAATTACTTAATAATAAATAACCCCTCATTTTAAATATTTATATTTAAAATAATAATAGGGAAAATGCGGGGGGTTACATCTTGACTCCTTTTTCATCAGCTGTTTTTGTTTGGTTCTATTCAAGATCAGCAACTGGTAGGTAATTGCCAACTGGTTGCGGTTGATCATCTACGATTACATTGACAGATTCTTGGACAGTCTTGATACGTTTGTTGTAGACTCTGTAGGCTCGGCTATTTGGTGAGTACCCTAAGAATATGCCTTCATCACTCTTTGGTTCAAATTTTCCAACTTTTTCTCTGTCATTTAGGATATAGCATCTACTGCCAAAAATGCGAAAGTACTTCAAATTTGGTTTCCTTCCTCGCCACAACTCATATGGTGTATGCGACATCCAGGTCTAAGATACACTCTGTTGATTATATGACAAGCAGTATGAACTGCCTCTGCCCAAAAGAACTGAGAAAGGTCTTTGCTGTTTATCAAGACTTGAGCCATTTCTTGGATGGTTCTGTTTTTTCGCTCAACTACTCCATTTTGCTGGGGGGGTTTTGGGGCTGAGAATTCATGGCTGATCCCATTTTTGGAGCAGAAGGTTGAGAAGTGCTGATTTTCAAATTCCCTACCATGATCTAACCTAATCCTCACAATTTTACCAATATGCAAGCCCTTTTCTTTTTGCAGCTTCAAACACAGTTTCTCAAAATGTTCAAAGGTTTCTGACTTGTTTCTGAGGAACATTACCCAAAAAAAGCGAGAGTAGTCATCAACACATACAAAGATTTACCTTTTACCTCCCAAACTTTCCACCTGTGTTGGTCCAATTAGGTCCATATGCAGAAGATCCAGACACGAAGAGGTTCCTATATGATTGAAATGTTTGTGTGGGGTTCTGGTTTGCTTTCCCAGCTGGCACGGGCCACATACACCAGTTTCCTTTACTTTGAACTTGGGGATCCCCCTTACACATTCATGACTTATGAGATGGTTCATATCTTGATAATTCATGTGCCCAAGTCTTTGATGCCAGAGATCTGTATTGTCTGTGGTGGTGCTGCAACACAAAAGATTCGAAGACAGAATATTGCAATTGTCAGAGGATCTTAAACCTTCCATAATAACTTTGTTCAGTTTGTCCTTAACAATGCATCGATCTTTCGTGAATCCTACATTCAACTTTTGGTCACACAATTGGCTGATGCTGATCAGATTTGCTTTAAGACCCTATACCAGTAGTACCTTCAATAGTGAGGGTAGTCTAGCTACATTGAGGATCCCAATACCCATGATGTCACCCTTAATTCCATCACCAAAGGTTACTTGTCCAGTATATGGAATCACATTCTTGAGGAATTCTTTACTGCCAGTCATATGCCTAGAGCAGCCACTGTCGAAATACCATTTTCCCTGTTCTTTTCCAAGAAGCATAGAGTAGCAAACTAGATCAGATTTTCTTACCCAAACTTGACGACTGACTGGAGTGATCCATTTCTTTTGAAATTTGTCAGTTCTCTGATCACTATAAAACCTGTAACATTCTGGTCTCGTGTGGCCTTTCTTGTAGCAGTAGTGACATGTTGGATTATATTTCCTCAAAATCTTTTGGTGGGTTTCAACATTTGTCCAAGTGCTAGTACCTGCAGGGACAAACTTAGTAGTGAAAGAATTTTGAGAGTTTTGAGTGTACCCCAAACCATTTCGAACGTTAGGTGATCTTCCAGAGTCAAGGATTTGATTGAGAGTTGATGTTGTGTTCATCATTTGAATCTGTTTCTTGTAAGCTTCCAATTCTGCCGAGAGCTTCATCACTTTGGAGTTGGACTCGGCCAGTTCAGCATTTGTATCAGCAACTTGTTTCTTCAGGGATTCAATGTTCTTTTCAAGAAACTCATTTTTTTGAATTTGTGGTTGTGTGAGTCTTCAAGAGAATATCTCATTTCTTATACAGCTTGATGTAGGATTGTTCAAGTTCTTCATAAGGTATTTTATCTACATCTTCATGATCTGAATTATTATCCAAATCCGAATGAGGTTCAACAACAACTGTAGTGAATGCTACGAAGTTTCCAGATATTTCTTCATCTTCATCTTGAGCTTCTTCAGAACACTCTTCATCACTCCAGGTTGTTGCCTTCATGGACTTCTTTCTTTTGAGGTAAGTGGCACATTCCACTTGAATGTATCCGAACCCTTCACATTCTCTGCACTGAATTCCTTTGTTTTTGTTCCTAACTTCCCCTTGCTACCATTGATTTTGTCGAGTCAAGTTTTGATTTTGACCGAACTGATTGCTTTGACTAAAGTTTTTTCTGCTAATTCGAATTTGACGATTTTTCGACGGTTCGCAATGAGTTAGACGAAGATGGAGCAGCACTGTTGGGTCTGTTTTGTTGATTCTTGCCTCCTCTATTTCTCTGATTTATTTGTTTGAGAATCTTGGTGAAATTTCTTGTAATCATTGCCACAGATTCATCATCCAATTCTTCACACTCTTCTTCTGAGTCACAATCTTCGGCAATAATCGCAACATTCTTGCCCCTTTTTGAGTTGTTGTCTTGCGATAGAATATCCATTTCGTATGTTCTTAGATTGCTCATCAGTTCCGCAACAAATTTTGTTTTCCAGCCTACGCTTTCCTGAATTGCAGTGACTTTCATCCTGAAGCGTACAGGAAGGGATCGAAGAATCTTCCTGACCAGTTTGTCTGAGGAGAATGGTTCCCCCAATACGGCAGCTTTGTTCTTCAACTCTTGAACCCTAGCATTAAATTCGACGATGGTTTCTTCATCTTTCATCCGTAATTCTTCAAATCGGGTGAGGACTTGCTGCATCTTGGTTTGTTTGACAAAGGAGTCTCCTTCATAAAGTTTTTCAAGAATTTCCCAGGCATCCTTTGCAGAGCTGCATCCAACAATTAACCCGAATTGACCCTCATCAAGCGATCCAGTAATGGTGTTCAGTGCCTTGTTGTTGTTTTCGTTGTCGCTAATTTCTTCGGGGTTCCATTGTTCAACCGGAGCGAGAATTTCTGACTTATCTTCTTGAGTCCTTTTGGGGTGAGTCCAGCCATGAGTGACGGCCTTCCACACATTCACTCCTTGTGCCTGAAGATAGATCTTGGTTCTTGCCTTCCAGTAGGCATAATTTGTACCAATCAGTTGAGGAGGTCTTGCTTGCCCTTCCATATCTTCTTTAGAGCACACAACAGCCAATCTTGAGAAGAAGGGTTAGTAACAAGGAAAACAGTGAGATTCGAGAGAGATTCAAAGGATCATTATCAATGGAAAAGACCTTGAGGCTGTGCTCTGATACCAAGTGAAAAACTTAGACTATTGTGTTCTTGATCTAAGATTCTAAAAGAGTCTTCCAACTACTAAATCCAATTACTAGATTTGTTAGATGACCTTTTAACTATTCACTGATCTAGTGCAAATAATAGAACAAGGAGTATTATGCAGATAATGTGCAAGAGAATAATAAAGCAGTAAGAACACCAAGAATTGGTAACCCAGTTCGGAATCTCAATTCCTACATCTGGGGGGCATCACTCTGATTGCCCAACTCTTCATTGATCAATCTGGAAATATATCACCAGTTTACAGTAGAGAATCACACGGCAACTCTAGAAATCTTCATCATCACCATTCTAGAGTTCAGCATTGAAGAGTTGAAGAATACTTGATCTCCCGATCTTCTTGAATTGAGGCTCCCCCATCAATCGTAGCGCCACTGGTCTTCAGAGTGATTGCTTGCCTGATACTTCATGAAGAAGATGCATCTTGAATCAAAGGTAAGCTTTGTCAAGATATCGTGTTATCACATCTAAGGAAGCTTTCCCATTCAGATCTTTTGTATTTTCTGTTGTCAGCGATATCACTGGAAATCTTCCTCATATATATATGTTGCCCAGCTTCGATTAAGTTTGAAGCAGTTAAATTTGAAGCCTTCGTAACTGACTCTAATTCCTCTCCTTGTCTTCCTTGTCTTGGTTCAGTGTTTCTTTCAGCAAGCTGTCTTTAAGGTCTTTTAATCCTTCTGCTGAACTATAGGAAACCTAATACATCATAAGACAACTTGTTTTTGAACTATCTGCTGAACTAACATAATTGTCACAAGGACTTGTTACAACCTAGGGAGTTTCACAAATAATTTTCTTTTTAGCAAT
>CM008342.1:15781977-15795066 GCA_002525835.2 Ipomoea batatas | reverse complement strand
AGTTATGGTAATACTCACTTTTCGTCCCTAAGTTCTTATTGGCATTGCACTTTTCGTCCCTGAGTTATTCAAAGTGCAAATTTCGTCCCTAAGTTATCATTGTGTTGCACTTTTCGTCCTTAACATAAGTGTACAAACTTGGGTAAATTTTCGTTTAAAAATTTTTTAATCGAACTTTTCCGGTTCAATGCCAATTTTTTTAACGAAATTTACTGAAAAAGTTCGATTAAAATTTTTTTAAAACGAAAATTTATCGAAGTTTGCAAACTTAAGTTAGGGACGAAAACTGCAACGTAATGATAACTTAGGGACGAAATTTGCAATTTGAATAACTCAGGGACGAAAAGTGCAACGCCAATGAGAACTTAGGGACAAAAAGTGAGTATTACCATAACTGAGGGACGAATTCTGCAATTACCCTATAACTTAGGGACGAAAAATGCAATTTTCCCTTATTATTATTTATCCTATAAAAATCATTATAATTATTATTATTATTATGGAAAATATGTATACCTTTTGGTCATTTTACATGTTAACCGCTAATCTAAACCGCTAATTTTACCAAACATCTTTTTACAAACCGCTAATACAATCGGCTGGTCAAACCCGCTAATACAACCCGCTATTTGATAACCGCTAACACCATCCGCTACGGCTAAACGCTAACCGCTGATAACCAAACAAGCCCAAGTTGTCTAAACTTGTAAGGTGTGTTTGGTTCGCACATGAGAATTGAAATCGGAAGGGGTATCAAATACTTGAAAACGGTAATGGATTTTGGTGAAAGTCTTTTGCATGTTTGGGTAGTAGGGTGGAATAAAAATGATTATTAATAGTTGAGGTAGCAGCTGAGGAGGAATGAATGAAACTCTTATTTTATTAGAGAATGAGTTTTGCAATTAAGAGAGTAATCAAAACCCATAGTGTTGTTCTAAAAGCCTGTCAACCAAATAATAACAATGACTTTGATATTTATTCTTGATAGCTAAAGCATGTCAATCTAACACACTCATAACCATCATATTACAATAAATAAACAAAATTTAAACCAAAGCACAACACTTAATATATAAGAACACGTACAGAATATTTACAACTTGTTCCCCTTCATAGAACAAACGAAGAAACCAAGACAACTTTTGTATCAAATGATGAAATGTAGAAACATAAATTAGGCAAATTGAACAACAAACTTGTCTTATAAATTGCTAGCTAGTTCACCGTGGCAGATCTTGTAATGTCGCTGGACATTTTTGCTTATAGATACACCAAGAAATCTTTCTTAATCTTGTGTAGTTCCCTGTTCACATCATTCATATGCATGCGGTCCATTGGTGATCTAGAAGCACAAGTGAGCCCAATTATAAAGATGGAGCGGAAGAAGCTGTGGATCTTGCTCTCTATAATTTCCACCATATCATGATTCTCCAAGTGTATGTCCGCTCTTAATCCATCTTTGTTTTCTATGCTTGCTAGAAGTAATGGGTCTACAATCTTCAACACTTGTTGTGGTAACGCTGCCTCAACATACTCATAAAGACTATTATATTCACTATTAAATAGATCATCTGTGGGTCTTTTTCCAGTGAACATTTCCAACAAAAGAATTCCAAAGCTGTATACATCTCCAAAAGTTGATGCCATTGCTCCTATCCCATATTCTTGATGGAAATAATTTGAGAAGAAAAACAAATCAAACATAAGAATGAATAGATCAGAGTCTTTTAAAAAAAATAGATCGGAAAATAACTTCTTAAACATAGGATACAATACATGAATTAGGTAGTTATATATGAAACATGTTATAAAACTTTTATTGATAATATCCTTACCTGGTGGGATGTAACCAACTGACCCATTTAATCCTACCGTACTAGTCTGTTCTCCAATTAAATCTTCAATTGTACATGAATAAAGCCTTGATATTCCAAAATCTCCAACATGAGCAGTTAAGTCTTTATCCAGGAGAATGTTACTTGGTTTTAGATCACAATGAATAACTGTTGGGTCACAATCCTCGTGGAGATAATGCAATGCAGAAGCTACATCAATTGCAATGTTTAACCTTTGAAGAGCACTTAGAACATTTGTCCTTGCATCAACAGAACTTGTATGCAACCACATATCAAGGTCCCCATTTTCCATAAACTTATAAACAAGAGCTTTGAATTCATTGCCTGCGAAATCACAACTTGAGCAGCAAGTCAAAATTGGAACAAGATTTCGATGGCGTATCCTCCTTAAAACTTTACATTCTGCAAAAAAGCTCTTTGAAGCACCATTCTTTAAGAGGTCAAGTACCTTTACTGCAACTGTCTGTTTCACACCTTGCTCAAAAGTTCCCTTGTAAACAAAGCCAAAACCACCGGAGCCAATCAAATTTGTGTCAGCGAAGCCATTAGTAGCTTTGTGCAGATCACTATAAGCAATCTTGGTTAGCTTTTCAATACTGGATAGCTCAGAAGAATCCTTCAATTTGTTTTTCCTTCGGTGCAGTGATAGAAAAACAATAAAGGATGCAAACACCAGAGCCAAGCTAACACATATGAAGATAACAATCTTAAGCTTTGGAAACTTTCGATGTTTTCTTTTTTTGACAGGACACGGAGGTAGATTTAGCTCAGGTATACCACCACAAAGTTTTTTGTTTCCAACCAGTGATACACTGTTTGCCTTGGCAAAAACTCCAATTCTTGGCACCTCACCTTCTAGATCATTGAAAGAAAGATTCAAATATTGCAAGATAGGGAGGTGTTGGATTCCACTCGGTATCTCTCCGGTCAATTTGTTGGTTGAGATATCCAAAACCTTAATACTTTTTAGGGAAACCAAAGAATGTGGGATTTTTCCATCAAAGCGATTAGCATTCATATAAAGGTATTCAAGGCTCAAACAATCCCCAATTGTTTCTGGAATTTTGCCTGACAATTTGTTTCCAGAAATGTCTAATGCATTTAATGTCTTCAATTTTCCCACGGAAGGAGATAATGGGCCAATGAATGAATTATCAGAGAGGAAAAGGTTTTTAGACAAAGAGGGCAAATAATAAACTTGTTGAGGAATGGTTCCACTGAGTTTGTTACTGGACAAGAGCAATAGATTCAAATTCCTAAAGTTTTCTATGTCTGGAGGTATATTGCCATCTAAATTGTTAACACTAATATCAAGTATTGCTAAAGAGGTGAGGTTATACAGAGTAGAAGGTATTTCTGCCGAGAATTGGTTTTGTTCTAAACTCAAAAGTTGTAATTTTTGCAAGTAACCTATCTCACTGGGAATAACACCTGAGAAGAAGTTCTCTCCAAAGGCTAAAGCAGTCAAGCTAACAAGATTTTTTATTGATATTGGTATTGTTCCATACAACTTATTCCCTCCTAGAAACAAATGAAGGAGTTTGGATGAGAGATTACCTATGGTGTTTGGCAATTTACCTTCAAATTTATTATCATAAATAGAAAAAACACTCAAATTACTACAATTTGAGAGAGAGGTTATAAAGGTCAAGTCATCAAGGGGACCGGTGCTACCAAGACGATTGACCTCAAGATTCAAATAAATAAGATCCTTTAACTTTCCTATATTATCCGGAACTTTGCCTACAAGGTAGTTTCTTGATACCTCAAGATATTGAAGCTTAGATGCATTGGGAAACGAAGTAGGAATGGTTCCATGGAATTTGTTTAGACCAAAATAGAATACTTCCAAATTGGGCATGGTGTTTCCTATGTTGCTTGGAATGGTCCCATGAAGTGAGTTTTCACTTACTGCAAAATGTGCAAGTGATGTCATATTGAAGAAAGCAGAAGATAGTGTACCAGTGAAATTATTGGCTTCAAGTGAAAGCACAGTTAAACCCCAACAATGTGTAATCTCATGGGGAATATTTCCCTCCAAATGATTATATTCCAAGCGCAGCACTTGGAGCATTGAAAGATTCCCAAATGCGGGAGGAATCCCACCTGTCAATTGGTTTTTGTTGAGAAAAAGTATTTGTAGCTTCTTCAAATTAGCTAGCTCTGTAGGGAGCTTCCCATGGAGACCATTTTTTGTAAACAGGAGTTTCCTGAGTTGTAGACAGTTGCTAAGATTAAGAGCAGCTAGTTCTCCTGTCAATATATTCACAGACAGGTTAAGGTATCTTAGTCGAAGCAAACCACCAATTTCTCTGGGAATCTCACCCTGCAGCTGATTCCCACCAAGATTAACATCCCTGAGGAATGAGAGATTTCCAATATGAGGAGATATGGTTCCGCCCAAACCCATCTCAGGAAGCCTCAAAGCCACAACTCGTTGGTGTCGATGACCGCAACTCACTCCTTGCCACCCACAATGATGCATCGACTCATTCCACGACTTGAGTAATACACCCTGTGGATCATTAGTAATCTGGTGTTTGAAATTGAGAAGGGCAAGTTTATCAGTTTCATTTGAGAAGTGAGTAGCCAATACTGATGAGGGAATGGGAATGGTTACACTGCAAATTAGGCAAAACAGAAGATGATGATGAAAAGTAAAGAGTGCAGACAATGATGGGAGGGTTTTCATATGGTTCATCTTCATCATCAGATCAGCTCAATCTCTACAACTCAATAAGTTGGGTTTATATAAGCAGCAGCCAGCATGCCAGGAACACTAGATTAGATAGTCAGCTTTAATTTTCCACTCAATTGTACTACTGGAAAAATCTAATCAAATACTAATCAGTACCATTTTTTAATTTGTCTAGTTATACTTTCAATTTACTTATTCATTACCACCGATAAATTAGCTCAAAATTGGTTGGGAACTAAAATGAATATTTTAATATCAATATATAGGTCATTCAATTCGAAGAGTACAATACGACAAATTATTGTGTGGACCAGGGTCCACATAGTTATGTAAACTATGAATATAATGTACATTTTTATTATACCAAAAGTACATTATTTTTGTACTAAAGATACATTATTTGATAGTATATATAAATTAATGTACTTTCATTATTTAAATAATGTACTCTAAAATAATATACTTTAATGTACAAAAATAATGTACTTTTTTTTTTCTAAAAAAATATACTTTTTATTTATGCTCCACACAGCTATGTGGACCATGGTCCATACAATAATGATTGGTACGTACACAACTACAACTTTTTACAAAAATTAAGCTTTACTTCCCAGTTTCAATTTATACTTGATGGATAAATCATACCCGGACTCGCCACGGAGTTAGCACGGAGCACGGGCCACGGATCACCCGACCCGGGAGCACGACTTGGGCCTTTCGGCCCATGGCCGACCTCCACGAGGTCACTTGGGCCGACCTCTCCGGAGGTCGGCTGGGCCGACCTCTCCAGAGGTCGGCTCGGCCGAGCTCCGAGCTCGGCCCAATGGCCGGGTCGTGGGCTGACGCGGTATTATCGGCGTGGGTTTTTCTCCAGTTTGTTAGGCTTACAATTAGTATATAAACATGTATTATTGTCCTAACAAGACATCTACTACTTCTTGGTCTTAACATTACCTTTGTTCTATATTTACTATTCCTGTAATAGCTTTATTATCCATTCAATATATACAAGTACCTCCGAGGTGCACTTTGATCCACACTTGTCATACCCCCTATATTCGTTATCGGGTTTATTGATTCGGGCTACCCGGGTTAATTAAATCCATCAATACTATTAATAAAAATAAAATCCATCATTTTAACTTTCCGCCCAAAACACTTATATCTATTAAGGTTTGCGTAATATTGTAAAATATGATAATGCAATTTGTATTCGTACTACAATGATACATTAAAATATGGTTATACAATTTCTAATACAATATATTCTTTCCTACTTTCCTATTCCTAATACAATTCTAGATTAAAATTACTAATGCTAATAATACAATGCATACACTTCTTTTTTTTGAAAACACAATAAATATACTTCCCTGCAACATAATATTGTAAAATATGATAATACAATTTCTATTCGTAATACAATTTTACATTAAAAAAATCGATTTATGTGATTAAAAATGGGTTTTTATGAAGTATTGAAGTCCTTGTCGTGCTACTCTCAATTAGATTGTAGTTTATTACCTAGGAGTCTAGGACCCATATTGTAGAAATAATCAATGGCATCATTTTCATTTAATTAAGTACGATTAGCATATGTTTTCAAAAAAAAAAGTACGATTATTAGCATATTAGCTCAAATTGGTCCACAATGCATTGTAGACCATGATCATAGCTGATACTGTAGTTGTATTGAAAAGATACTGCAGTTGTGTTGAAAAGATATTGCAGTTGTGTTGAAAGGAAACTGCAGTTGCACATAACAGAGACCATTCATCCGTTCAACACAACTGCAGTATCTTTTCAACACAACTGCAGTATCCGTTCAACACAACTGTAGTTTCCGATGGATGACACGGTCTCTGTTCCGCGCAACTGCAGTTTCCTTTTAACACAATTGCAGTATCCTTTTAACACAACTGTAGTATTAGTTTAACGTAACTGCAGTATCAACCATGATCCATGGTCCACAATGCATTGTGGACCATGATACACGGTATAAGGACTGCTCAAGTTGAGTCGATATTAATTAGCTAGCACTTACTAAGCTATACTAGTTGCTTCAGCTCAAGTTGATTGACGAATTCAATGAAAAATTTAATATCTGGTCATTTGAAAACTATAGTACACCTACTACTTTTAGAAAAAATCAACATTAAATAATTACTTGATAGGAATATATATAATCCTACGAAGAGGATTATTTTTACAAAAATAACAAGCACAAGGAAAACGAACATGTTTAGGATTAATATGAGTCGAGCAAAACACTTTTTCCTTAAAACTTTATTTGCTGCTTCCCAAAGGTGCTAGGAGCGCTATAGTTTAGGTTTCCCAAGATAAAATATATTACAGTTTAATGTTTAAGTACTCAAATAGTTAAACCTAACGAACTAAAACTAAGGATGAAGGCAGAAATTTGAGGAGAAGATTGAGCAGAGTTTCGTGAGAGAAAGTTTTGATTTTTAATTTCAGTGTGTAAATCACCTGCTCAATCTCGGTATATATTAGTAATTAGTGATCAAAATTAATTGATCTTTTTAAATAAAGTTCGCCACCTATGATTTAAAAAAAAAAAAAGAAAAAGAAAAGAAGCCCCGGAAGGCACAACAATGTGCACTGCTGGAACTCTGGAAAGGCAAAAATGTGCATTGTAAATAGAAAAAGAGTTTATTACCGAAATGGTCACTCGACTATCGCGAAATTGCCAGTTTGATCATCGATAATTTTTCGTGACCAATTTAGTACTCGACTTTTAAAAAATTAACCATTTTGGTCCTCCATGCGGTCAGCAGTCCGTTTAATTGAAGGGCAATGAAGTCATTTCACACAAGAAGACCATTTTTTTTAATACAACTGACCCTATTACATTGTAGTATGAACTCATGACCTCCCATCTAAAGGTGGCCACTACATGCCAATTGAGCACAAGGTGCTTGGCACTAAATCAATGAAGCACAAGAAGACCATTTCTTACCTTATTTAATTGATGAACCCTAAATCAATCCAAGAATCATGCTACATACTCACGCACTGGTTTTATCTTCATCTCTGAATCACGCTCACCAATCACGATTCTTGAACAACAACGATAGTGCAGCTATGCAAGGAAGGTATGCCAACAACGAGGAGAGTTCTTGTCGTTCAAGGGTTTACTATGGGGAGGAAAGATCTATATCGTATTGTCAGTGTGGTCAAAGGTTGAAGGTACGGACATCGTGGATGGATCAAAACCCGGGAAGAAGGTATTGGGATTGTGCATATGATCATCAAGTGAGTAATGCTTTTTTTTTTTGGTATATTGATTTTTTTTGGGTATACTGATTTGTATTTTTTTCACAGGGGAGGAGTATTGGTGGTCGTTGTGGATTTGTGACATGGTTTGACCCTCCAATGTGTTCAAGATCCAAGATGATTATTCCTGGGTTGCTAAGAAGAATAAATCGGAATGACCAAGAAATTGAAGTTCTAAAAGCAAAGATTAGAGACATTAGCAGTAGTAATGCATCTAATTCCAGTGTGAAAATTAAAATAAAGAGTTTGTGTTTTGCTGTGCTTATTGTAATTGTTTTTGTAACAATTTTGTGTTTAGTAGTTGGGAGTTGAAGGCTAATACTATTGTGGTTAAAAAGCTAATTTTAGCTTAATAGTGTTGGAATGTAATACCCTTTGTAGAAGTACAATATTGAATATGAGAATGACTGTGAATGTTCAATTTAAGAATGACAATTCATGTTTAAGGTCTACTGGAATGAATGTGACAAATTGCTGTGAATGTTCAATTTAAGAATGGCAATTGATGTTTATGGCCTACTGGAATGAATGTGACATAAGGCAACCAACTAAAACTAGCAGCCATACAACCAAAACAACGTAACCATCATTGTTAAACTGCCACAAATTTAAAAAACAACCATCATTGTTGATCTGCAAAAAATATATCCCTTACAAACAACAACAAAAAGAAAATATATATATATATATAACATGGAACTATAATTACGATAATCGATCTATTAATTACTCCATCTGTCCCATTTTACCTGTCTTATTTATTATTCATTGGTCAAATCAACTCTTTCTTTATTTTTTATTTTCTTTAGTAATTTTTTTTATTTTTAAATTTAATTTTTTTTTTGTGTCTAATAGTACTTTTAATGTAGTTTCTAAATATATAAATTTTATATATTAATGCTAAATTTAATATTATAAAAAATTAGATTAAAAATAACTACAGTCAAGCCTCGCTAAACGAATCAGACAACCAAAATGGGACAGAAGTAGTAATTTTTTTCTTTGTTACATTGTAAAACAGCGATTTATGAGATTAAAAGTGGGTTTTCATAGAGTCCTTGTCGTGCTACTCTCAATTAGATATTTGTTTATTACCTAGGACCCATATGTTAGAAAAAATCAATGGCATCTTTTTCATTTAATTAATTACGATAAGCATATTAGCTCAAGTTGAGTCGATGGCTAGTAATTACTAGTTGATTCAGCTCAAGTTGGTTGACGAATTCAATGAAAAATTTAATATCAGGTCATTTGAAAATTATAGTACACGTACTACTTTTAGAAAAATCAACATTATAGTACTTGTTAGGAATATAATCCTAAAAAATAAAAATGATTATTTCCACAAAAATAACAAGCACAAAGAAAAACAAAAGGTTTTAGGATTAGTACGAGTCGAGTGATCGAAACACTCTTTTCTTAAAACCTTATTTGTTAACTCTTAAATGTGATAGGAGCGTTGTACTCTAGGTTTCCCGTTTTCCAGGATAAAACATACTACGGTTTAATTTTTGAGCACTCAAATAGTTAAACCCAATGAACTAAAATTAGTGATGAACATAGAAATTTAAGGAGAAGATTGAGCAAAGTTTCAAGTGAGAAAGTTTTGATTTTTAATTTCAGTGTGTAAAATGATTTGCTCAATCTCGGTATATATAGTAGGAGAAGGGGATGATAAATAACATTTATCATGGTAATAAAACTGATAATAAAATCAGTATGTGTAACCTTCATAACAAACAACCATTACTTTGGAAATCAATTCTAAAATTTAAAAATTAGAATTAATTGGTAATTAATTTCGTGACATCTGAATTAATACCTAGACCAAGACGAGGGGTCAACATTTGGTCAAACCCACCCAAGTTACTACTCGGACAGTAGCAAAAGTGTTGAAAAATATTTTCAAAAAGTTAGCATAACTTAGCACGCAAGATCAACCACTTTTCCGGATGACATTGTAACACCCCCAAATTCACTTACGAGCCTAGGCTAAATGCATTAACGCTTAAAGCATAATTAAAAGATTATACCCAATTGGCTACTATCATTTAATAACTTGTTTGCTTCAAGCAAACCATCATGAGATTATTTAAATTCATAACTTGTTTGCTTCAGGCAAACCATCATGATGATGTTATTCACTTCTAACTTTCAAGTACATTTAAATTCATAACTCGTTTGCTTCAGGCAAACCATCATGATGTGATTCACTTCCCAATGTCCAAAGGCATTGCCTATTCGAGGTCCCATGCGGATTGACCTTTCGGAGAATAATATTCCCACAAAACTAAGTTTTGAGATCAATGACACTCAAAACACTTAGTATAATTGATTGTAGGAAAAATGAGTGACGATAAGTGTACGGATGTGAAATATTGTCCTCACGGGATTGGGGGTTATAGCACGCAATATGCAATCACAATATTAGGCACTAGCATAAAGAGATCAACAAGAAGCTAAGCAAACGACAACAAGATAGAACAACCGCATATAGACAATAATTAAATACAAATTAAAATAAAGAAATAGGACTCAAGCTAGGTGCATTATCATCTAGATGTTTCAACAACCTACGGGTTTAGGGAGAACAAATAACCAAGGAATCAAGCAGGAATGCACGTAGAAATCTTAGTCTATAAGTCACTCACATGAGCAAATTAACAAGGATTAAAACAAGGAATTTTTCCATTTTCGTGGTGAATCAACTTCAAGTTCTTCAAGCACAATTAGCAACTAAAGCCTCCAAATTCTCCTATTTTCATGGGAAGAAATCTAGTTTATGCAAGGGGTAGCACGAATTCATCACCCAACTCTCGTTGAGGCAAGGAATCTTACAAATACGTGCCGATGAATGTGTACATCAAACATTAACAAGATTCAAACACAATACCCTCATAAACACATGAACCCTAGGTTGGGGTTCTTCCCTTTTTTTGAAATAATAAAAAATTAAGCATCAAAATAGATAATACAACTCTAACTCAAGTCCATAAACTAACTATTCATGATTAAATAGCATAAGGAACACAAAAACACAAGTAATAAACATAAATCTTGCAAAAGAAAAGAGATAAGGGAAAGAAGATTTCTCTATTGAAATGGGTGGTAGAATCTTGAAATCCAAACTTCAAATCCAAGATTACAAGCTTCAAAAGTGTTAAAGAACATAAATCTAAGCCTAATCTAACATACAAATATGGAAGGAAGTGAAGGGGAGTGTCTATGGTTCAACCACGGGTCAAAACCAAGTTGAAAATGCTCAAAACTAGCTTAAATATAAATAGAGCAGGAGTCACACGGTCAGGGACACACTATGTGTCCTAGACCTCTGGAACTGCTGTTTTGCCCTGTAAATCGGCCAAAAACACACGGCCACCAACACAGGCCGTGTACCTCCTGGTTCCTGGAATTCTATGCAACTGCTTTGACTTCTAGGCTATTTTTCACCCCAAAAACCATTTAAATGACTTTTGTGGTCTTCAACAAAGTTGTATCCCTTCAACTTGGTTTTCCAATGGCGCAAGAATCACCTCATTTGAACATTCCTAGACTGTGATATGCTCAAAATACCGAACAGTGGCAAATTTGGACGAAATCTGTAAGTTTGGACGATTTTGACCCCTTTGGCTTCCTTTTTAAGCTTTAATGTCTTCATAAGAGTTGTATCCCTTTGAGTCTTCTTTCCAATGGCACAAGAATCACACAATTGGGATATTTCTAGGCCGAGATATAATCCAAATACCGAACAATGACCAATCTATGCAAGAATTTCAGTTTTTTGACATTTTTTCCACTTTTGCCTTGGCTTGTTCATATGATCAAAACCATTTAAAATACCACTCTTAGGCTCTTTTGGAAATGTTTTATCCATTCTCTTAGCTTCTCCTTGACTCCCATGGACTCCAAATCCATCCAAAATGTTCCTTTTGACTCTAGTTCCCTCTAAAATGCAAGAAAATATTCATCTTTACTTCCAAACCCAAACTCCTTGCAAAATAACACAATTTAGTCATAATCTCATTAAATTTAATTAGAATGATCAATAAGCAGAATATAAACAAATAAGCACTTATCAATAATTTTTTCATGTACTACTACTATTGGAGTACAATATGACCATCATAGAAGACAATGAGACTCACATTATTTAGTATGATTTTCCATGTACTTCTACTAGAATACAATTTAGTCATGTACTTCTACCAGAGTACAAGGTTATTACCTTTCCATGTACTTCTACTGGAGTACAAAAAACAATTAATGGAATCTTGTATTAATCTTGTCTTTCTTTAGTTTTTCTAATATAGTTTCACTTGTGAAAGACTAATATATTATACTGGTCATATTAGCAGGAATTCACCATCATAGAATCTCATATTTAGTCAATAGAAGATTATGACTTTATTGATCATAGCAATCCTTCGGGATTGATTTAGGGACTATGGATCAAATATTCATAATCAATCTAGGATTTGTGTCAAGGGGTGACAAATAAAAATTAGTGCTCTTAGTTTACTTTCTAAGCAAAGTTATATTAGAATTTTGTTCCTCCAGACAATAATATATTGGTAGACTCTACTAGAGCCCTTAAACATTTTGTACTACCAAATATTGTAGTAACAAATTCTTTATTTAGTGTGCATAAATTCTTTGCACATGTATTGTATGTGTGGTTACAATATCATCAACAGAAACCTAATGTGGTAGTTCAAGTAGTAAGTGAGTTCTCTTAGAAAATATGATTAATTCCTAGTAATATGTGACTATCATATGTATATATATGACATGTATCATATTACTAGTTTTATACGCGCATTGCGCGAATGTGTTAATGCCCAATGTTTATATTTAAATAAATATTTGAAAATATATCAATGTAAGATTATATATGAGAAGTTTATACATGGGTAATTGAATGTCGAATTTTTTTATTTAAATATCTAACTCAAAGTATATGAATCCAAGATAATATAGAAAATTCATTATAATTATTACTAAAATAAATGTTTGCAACCTTATAAAATTGATAGTCTAAATATTTGGTCTAAAAATGATAGTCTAAATAAATACTACTTTAAATTTGAATTTTTATAAGTGTTTTTAATTATCTTTTGAGTAACATTGTCATTGTCTTCATCTTTACTATTTGGTCTCTTCCTTTTTGTTGGTAGTGTGTTATTTGCAATTCGGTTATTGTTGGTAGCATAGATAACAACGTCATGCAATGAGATTATGATA
>CM008342.1:15701944-15727031 GCA_002525835.2 Ipomoea batatas | reverse complement strand
TTATTTGGTGAAAAATTTTAGTCCATTTACCCAAAATCTTGTACTATTATTGTTTTTACGTTCTACCTCTATCATCCATACTTTTTTTCTTTTTTTCTTTTTTTCTTTTTTCCGTAATATTATATATTGAGGAAAGGGAAATATTACTTGTGCTTTTGGGAGTACATTCACTCATCATGCATGATGCATCCTATACTAGGAGGCTACACCGGAAAGAAAAAGAGAAAAAATAAAATAAAATTACATCCTAAAATCAATAATCAATAAACGTGTTAAGAAATATGGAGTGACATAAAACATGTCAAAATCTTGAATAATTTTATGCTTTACATTTAGATAGGCACTCAAATTGTAGAGTGAAGGCCATATATTTAATTTTTGTGACTGCTCTAGCTATAAAATAAAATCTGATTTTGAGGAAAGATGGAGGTGAAAAGAATAGAAATTGCAGAAAAAGACACAAACACAATATAATTGAACCAAAGAAAAGACACTTTATAATAATGAAGATTGGTTAATGATAATCTTGAAAACATTTACTTTTTTTGTCTTGTTGGGAAGGGGTGATGACTTGAATAATTGAGCTAATTTTGCCCTTAATCAAGTATCGCAATCATTTAGATCGCAACAATATTATTATTATATTTATATCTCAAATCACATATCATTATGTTTTGTTTATATATGAATATGAAGAAGAAATCGGTAATTGTAATAGATTTTGGGAAGAGTATTTTGCATTTTAGTAGTAGGTCGGGTGGAATTGTAATGATTACCAATATTGATGTTTGGTTATGTATGATCCTATAATGAGAATAAAAGTTTTAAAAATATAAAAATAAAAAATTTAAGGTAATTGATCATAATATAATGACATCCGATCCAAAGCATCAATATGAACAAAAAAATCAAAACAAAAACCTAAAAACACTAATCAAAACTTAAAAATCATATATTACTAATAAGATGGAATGATACCCGTTTTTAATTAGGGAATGGCCTTTTTAGTTGAAGGGGTAATCAAATATATAGTTGTGTTTTAAAAAATTATCAACCAAATACTAACTATGATTTTGATTCTCATTCATGGTGTGTAAGCTCATGAACCAAAGACACCCTAGATTTGTATTTATATTTGAGCTACTGTAAAACTAATTGATGTTTTGAAAGGAGAGAAACAATAGAAATTAGAATACTTCTTTGAAAGGGACTTGAGGAACTGGCTGGGCTAGTTTTACCTCTAATAGAATATAGTACTCACTAAGATTTCATGGACTAATATTATTTTCTTTATACTTCAAATAATATAATTATATTTTAATTTGTAGCATCTGGCTCCTGAGAGAATTAGGTTTATGTGAGAATCTATGAATTGATCTCATTTGTATATCTGGGATAATCAAGAGTTAAAAAATAAGGAGAAAAAAAAATAATTCAAAGACATTATCGTAATTATTATGGTACATTTGAAAATACCTGATATTGTATTTGTGAATGACTAATAGTTCACACGCTTGAGTGCACTATTATACATCCTGATGAGTATATTGTCAATTATTTGCGAAGGCACTGTCAAGCATTTCTAAATGTACTATAAGTCTGTAATAATTTCAGAAATGCCATCGTTCGTGTTTTTCATTAATTTTCAACCATTGCTAAAAAAGTGTTTAAAAAAATAATTAGTTTGTCGTACACTATGCCTGTAAAATTTTAAAGTCTAAGAGTCAAAATTGAAAGGATCATAATAATAATATAACCAAATTTACAAAGAATACTTTTACGTACTCTAAACTAATACTTTTTAATACATTCAATAGAGATAGACTGATGTAATGCGAATCCAATCTAATACTTAAAAAAGTTACTTATTATTGTAAAACTAATTGATACCATTACAATCATAATCTTTGTTGAACACAAAGAGAGAGAGAGAAAAAAAAAAAAAAAAGACCAAGAAATTAACCATAAAATATTAGTTGAAAGTGAAGTTATATATAAATGAGAGGAGCAGTGGAGGGGTGAGGACCACCTGAAATAGGTGCAACATAACTTCATACATACTGTATACCCAAACCACAATTTATTAGCACATAGTAAATGCCCACACAGCAATTGAAGCTTTTGAAACCAACACAGATATGTTTAGTAAAAGCCACTCTTTTTGGACACACTCTCACACAACAACAACAACAACACCTCACCCCACACAGACAGCACATCTATGCAACATCCTGTCCTAAGATATCTACTCTTCCCAACAACTAACCTTAACCCCCCCTAACCCAACCTCTTTGTACGCAGTTAAATATCATAATTACACTTTGTGTTGGTTGTGATGTAGGTCATATTCATCAAAATTTGTAAATAAAATATAGGGGTTGAAGTAAGATCAACGTTATTATCATGATAATAATGAAACAGTTTCGATAAATTCATAAAGGGACAATGGTTGTAGGGACGTGGAGCTCGAGAGCAACTCGTTGATCACTCTGAAGAAGGTGGAGGAGTGGGAAAGTGAGAGATCCGTATTTACATATTATTACTGCTATTCGTGGATTATTGCACAATGAATCGAGGTGTTGCGTCAAATATATTCATAAAAAGACAAATTTGTTTGTTGACCGGTCCGTAACAAACATGGTGGATGCCTAATTTGATTTGTAAATTCTCACTGATTTGACTCGGTAGCATGTGGTGATTCATCCTTTATGCGGACAGTATTGGTGTGACGTGACAATATTTATTGTAAATTGTGTTCATTTTTTCCTTAGCATCATACCAGAAACATAAAAACAATATATTGTACGTCAATACAAGATACATCTTACACACCACGTTTACGAATCCCAAAAACAAAGTCATGGCATGTTTTTTGACTTTTGTATTACCAAAAAAAAAAGTCCTAATTAAGTATCCTAGGAGGTATCTTAAGCATAACATGTTTTGTCCATCCAACTCATCATCAGCCATTCTAGGACCATGTTTTCTCAGCCTTCACATGTAGCATCTGGAAAAAGAAAATAAAATAAAATAAAAGAAGAGAATATGGTGTCTCCAATTCCACCAATATCCTTCCATTGTGGCATTGTGCAGTCCAGCTTCAAACAGAAAAACAAAAATCAAGAAAACATACAAAAAACCATAAAAAAATGGGACAGAGAAAAGACAGACAGAGAGGGAGGGTAGGGGAGAGAATTCCAGCTCTATAGTCTTCCTCCCATTTATGCACCATTCATTGGTCATTACAGCTATTAACTGATCCAAAATAGTACACTCCTAATAAATAGCAAAAAATAAATCTAAATTGCAATAACATTTCTATAATATTGAAATCATTTTTAATACTACATGGTTGTACTTAAAAAATCCAAAGTAATGAATTATTCCAATAATACATGGTATAATCATGTGAAATACCGAATAATTATTTGTCGCCTCAAAAAGGTAGAACATGATTGTTGTACTTGAATGTTACAAATTCAGATTTTGCCAGCACTCTCTCAGTTGAGCTTGGGGTATAGAACTTTTCTAGTGTGGTTTACCTCGCATGTGTAGTTTGCAAGCTATTATACAAGAGCAGATTCACCCAGTGTACACTCTCAGATAGTGGTTGCGGGTTGTTCTCGTTACTAAAAAAAACTGTATTTGAGTGAGTGGAGCATAATTCTTGTACAGCTAGATGATCGAGTCCATCGCACAAAATCTTCAAGTTTATCCCGTGCACAACATTGTGTAGTAGTTGTATATTTCCCTCGTCACTCAAAATTGTACACGTAACGCACTTGGTACCACAATATTATATAGGATACCATTCTAATACAACCAACTATGGCACATGATTATTGTACCCAATATTATTGAAACGATTTTTCAATGGTACTAAGTAGTAGGTACTATGAGATGATATACACAAATTTCATTGTGTTTTGTGTGGAATTATTATTACCTATAAGAAAAAGAAACAGATATTTTTCTTTGTGATATAAAATCTAATTAAATTATTAACACTTATATATGCCAGTAGGACTAGTTTGGTGGTGTCTGAATTGCTGAGCTGTGATGGATCTGTGTTACAAGGAAGAGTCTCATTCCATTGAGTAAAAATAGTAATACCCATCTTTTCTTTCCAGGTCATATGGCCAAAAATGAGGCAAAAAGGCACAAACAGTCATTACAAATTTAATCAAAAAGACTCTGAAATGATTGAGTAATATAGCCAGTAAGCCATCCACTTTTGTTTTTTTTATTATTTCTTATTATCTCTCCCAATAATGTTGTCTGTCCAGTAAATGTCAGTTTTGCTCCAAACATTACACATAGAATCATAGATCCTATCCTAGTAAACACCAAACTTTTCACAACATTCAGTTAATGCAATTGATATATATGAGCATAGTGATAGGATCTCTCCTTTTTCCCCTTCTCTTTCTCCTTTTCTTGTTTTTCCAAAAACATAAAATCAAATTTACATTTGGACCCACATCTTAAAATTTATGCTGTTTTACGTTAGACTAATCTTAAACTCTCAGAACTCCTATTCAAAAGTTGTTGGAAAAAGGGGAAAAAGTCGACATTTAGACCCACATCTTAAAATTTTCTCTTTTTTACATTAGACTAATCTTAAGCCCCAAAACTCCTATCCAAAAGTTGTTGGAAAAAAGGTAAATCGCGACATTTAGACCCACATCTTAAAATTTCCTCTTTTTTACATTAGGCTAATCTTAGCACTAGAACTCATGTCCAAAAGTTGCTGGAAAAAAAAAGGTAAACCGCGACATTTAGACCCACATCTTAAAATTTCCTCTTTTTTACATTAGATTAATCTTAAGCCCCATAACTCATGTCCAGAAGTTGCTAGAGAAAAGGTAAATCGCGAGTCGTCCGATCAGTCCCGCGTCTTAAATTGTGTGATGGTGAAAAGAAATGGACTTTGGTGCTGAGCTGTTTGGCTGGGGAGAGAATCTTGAATTACTCTCTTTGGGTGTGTCTGTATTAGAATTTGTCATATTTTTCACCTGATAGATATTGTATGGAGTACTTTGTACAAAATTCTGAGCTCCCATCTTTGTTGTGTCATGCTCCCACAGCCTTTCTGCATCTGGGAATCTCATGGTACTCTTGAGGGAACATCCGAAACATAGATTAGTGTGAATGTTTTTCGGGGCGAAAAACCCGAGGAGTGACATCAGAGTTTTGATTGATTTCCTGGTGTTGTTTTGGGGAATAAGAAAGATTAGATTCTTGAAGAATTGAGGGATTAGCATTGTTGAAGAGTGTGAGGATTTTGGGATCTTTAATGTACTAGGAAATCCACAAGAAGCCATGTTGTACCTGGGATTCTCCAATCCAGAGGACCACCACAGCACTTGGGTGTTTTCTTTTCTTTTGAATAATTGAAGCTCATCAAGTACTTTCACTTATTGGGGGCTCTGCTCTTCAGCATTTGTGTAAATTAAAGCAAAATTGAGTATAATACAGTTTGATGTGTGGATATATAGTTCAATGTTCATCATCAGGGCAGTAGAAGAAGCTGAAGAAACGGATGATTTCTCGGATGGAAAGTTCAGTTGCAGCGGTAGCTGGAGGCGTCGGGGGAGCGTTAGTCCTGTTGGGAGTGATACTATTAGTGTGTTTTTGTATGTTTCATTATAAGAGATACTCAAACAGGAATTCAGACACAGCTTCCTCAGATCCATCTGCAGTAGGTATGTTTGTCTAATTGTCTGTGTTAAAAAAAAACACAACATAGTCCAATTAAAACCTTTTTTGCTAAGTGGTTTTCTGCTAAATTTCCAAGCATTACAGTGGAGCAAAAGCGGGAAGGGGGGTCGTCGGGATCATCTCAATCGACGACGCCAAGGCTGTTTAGGATGAAAGAATTGGAGCATGCCACCAGACACTTTGATGAGGCTAACCTCATCGGCTATGGCAGCTTCGGTCTCGTGTTTAAAGGCCTGCTTTATGATGGAACCATCGTCGCTATCAAGAGGCGCTCGGGTTCTCCCCGCCCTGAGTTTAGCGATGAGGTACATTATATCTTCTAATAACTTTAATTTGTAGCCTACAATTCAACTACAAATCATATGCATTCTCGATTTAATTTGCCTCTGGAAATGAGGCTTATACTTATACTAGCTGCATTTCCCGAAGATCGAGTTCTAGGCCTAAATTTTGTGTGTTTGGTAACAGGTGGCTCATTTGCAAATTGTACAACATAGGAATGTGGTTAATGTTCTTGGATATTGCCAAGAGAATGGCTATCAAATGCTGGTTTTTGAGTATTTGCCAAATGGAAGTGTCTGCAGCCACTTATATGGTAGGATTAGCTTTAATTTAACTCATTGATAGATTCTGTAATTTAATTTGCACACTATATGTCAAATAATCAGATTGGTTTTTGAATTCTTGGGAGAGACAGGAAGGGATTCGACGACGAAGCTGGAATTCAAGCAGAGGCTTTCGATTGCTACTGGTGCAGCTAAAGGTATATATATATATATATGATCATGCTGTCGGGATGATGAATTAAAGCATGTGCTCCATCTAAACTAAAAGCCTAAGCTGATAGTTGGACTGCACATATTATATTTATGCTCACATGATGTTTGACAAAAATGTTTGTTTGGGCACAGGTTTGTGTCATTTGCACGCGCAACGCCCCCCGGTTATCCATGGCAACTTCAACACGGCTAACGTGCTGGTTGATGAGAACTTCATTGCCAAAGTTGCGGATGCAGGAGTGGCTAGGCTGCTAGAGAAGATAGATGATGATGCAGGGCCATCTGAGTCGTCGTCGAGCCGGGCAAGCTTGTTCAGAGATCCAGAGTAAACCACACCCTATCTGCATTTATGTTTTTGCCTAGAAATCTAGCCTGAATTCTGCTGTTTATCAGGGTGGATCGAAATGGGGAAGGGAGCGATGTTTACAGCTTCGGGGTGTTCCTATGGGAGCTCATAACTGGAAGAGAGGCTTCTCATATTGATGGCTTTGGATCAAATGAGAGTATGCTTCATTGGGTAAGTAAAAGAGTTTCTTGATTGAATATTAGTTCAAGATTTCGTGAACCAAAACTTACCATAGAGTATATGAATGAAGTAATCCTATTTAGTACTCCGTATCTACTAGTCCCTTTTTTTGACCATCAAGAATGTAATATATAGGTGTCAGTTCACTTTTAATCCATTTTTTTTTCAAAACATTCCATTTGGTCTTAGTATTATTGTGGCATGACTATTTTTTGTCTCCACCAACAAAACGTTAATCCAAGGGCATTTCGGTCTATTTAGTTCTAAGTGTTGATTCTTTTTCCTTTTTGGTCCTAGATTTATATATGTCATCCCACTTTTAGTTCTTTGTTTTTAGAACATCCATGTTGGTCCTAGCATTATTGTCTCTAGCTCACAAGACAAATATATTTAAATGTCATTAATGCTATAAACAATAGTGATAGGACCAACGGTGATGTTCTGGAAAAAAAAAAAACTAAAAATGAAATGATACATATAAATCTAGAGCAAAAAAAAAATAATTCTTAGAATTGAATAGACCAAAATGTCGTCATTGTATTTAACATCATTTAAACAATTTTGTTGACGAATGATAAAAAATGGTAATACCACAATAATACTAAAACCCAAGGGAAATGTTTTACCAAAACAAAAAGAGAGACTAAAAATGGATTAACACCTATAAATCTAAGATTAAAAAAATGAAATTAACTCTTCTGCATTTTTTGCTATCATTTTAGTTATTGATTACACATTTATACACTTCTTCAACATTTCCTATATAAAAATCCCTCCATCTTTTTTTTTTTAATCTATTATGTCCATTTTGACAATTTTTATACTTAATTTGTTACATTAATATGGATAAATAAGAGTCATTTGTCTTATCATACGAGAATGCAAGACATTTCACTTGATGTGACAACAGTAAACTCAACAATTAATCCGTAAAAGGAATAGTTATTTTGTCTTGTCGAGCTAAACATCTCACTTGACAATTTGACATGACAAGTTTCTAGGATAGACATCTTATCTTTTTTTTTTTGAAACAGATAGACATCTTATCTTGTGAGCTATATTTCAGAAGTTACAAGTAATCCTATTGATCCTCTTGATTTGAAATGCTTCATTATGAATAACCTTAACTGTTTAATTCCTTTGATCCTATTAGGATCACAAGACGAAGTTTACCCAGCACACACCCCCTACAGTTTCACTCACCACCCAAAAAAGAACATCTTACTTGACGTTAGAACAAGTAACGTAACGCATGCAACCAAACTCCATGCCATAATTTCGGAAGAACCCGGGTTAAATTCCCACAAGTGACGATTCCTCCTAGTCAGCTCCCGTGCCTCTCGAAGGTGGACCTAGACCGTTAAACAGACGGAGAGAAAGACCCTATAAATTTACCAAAAAAAAAAAAAAAAAAAAACTCCATGCCATAAGCCCTTAATATGCAATAATGTTTGTTTTCAATTCAAAGGTGGAAGTGCATCTGAACGAGGATGATTTGGTGGATGATCGGCTGAAGGGGGGCTTCACGGCGGAGGGGATGGGGGATTTCATCAGGCTAGCCCTGAGATGCACCGGATTTCCAAGAAAAGACCGGCCGGCGATGGAGGCGGCGGTGGCGGAGCTGGAGAGAATACTGGACAAGGAGATCATGCGCACAACTGTCATGGGAGGAGAGGGCACTGCGACCGTTACTCTTGGAAGCCAACTCTTTACAAAATAAAATCAAATTATTAAATTGTTTATTATATTTTAGTAGTACTAGGAATATATTATATTATATTATTGGTGTCATTTCATTTTTCTTTACATTATTTTAAGGTTTTCATAATGTAATTGTCGCCGTATTCGGTGGCCTATGCGGGTTTGAAGGAACAATCTCCTTCGATTCCCGTTATTTTATGATCATATTTTTTTTTTCGAGTGAAAGGAAAGCATCAATGGAATAGCATAAATTGTGTTTTACTATGTGTCTATGTATGAATTGGAACACCATTTCTTTTTAGCAGTTTTAAGTTTACGACTACCGTAAGCCAAGTACATTATGGTTTGATTGCTGGCATAACTGTGGTATATTAGTCGGAACAATTATTATAAATATGATATATTGTAGTAAGATTTTACACGTATATTTACGTGTTTGTTTCTACCTAAGAACAAACACTTATAGAAGACATAATTTTAAATAGGAGATAACTGGAGAAATTGAGAAGGTGAAGAAGTTTATGGTTGAGCTTGAAAGATTAATTTAAGTGGGAGGGGACCAAATATTTTGAAGGAAGAACAAAATTTTGATATTTTATATAATATTTTTTAAAAATTTAATATTATATATAATATTTAAAAAAATTGGGGGTGGGGTGAAGGGGGGCAAGGCCTTGGGGGTGGGGGCCAAGCAGTTACGGATCCAGAAAAATATCTCAGTAGAGGCGAAACATGAAAGTGGTAATACCAAGTTGCTCCCTTATATGGGAGGTTGTGGTTCGAGCCTCAGCGATATTAAGTCTTTGTGCTTCAATAGGTTGAGAAAGTAGTAATGAACCTATACTGCATTGTAATAGAGTCAGTAGTATTAAAAAAATAAAACACTTAAAATAAATATAATCATAAATATTGTTGGATATAGACGAAAAATAAAAGACATCAAAAGTCAAAACTTTATACAAATCATAATTAATTTGATAAAATAATTCAAACAGAAAACACATTATAAATTACGTATCTCATTATTAATTTTTAAAAAAGTTTACACACTGAAGCTATAAGGATTCAAACTCTCACCATTTCTTAAGTAAGCACACACACTTTTCAACTCAGCTAACTAGTCAATTGTCATTCATATCTATTTTCATATATTTATGTCTAAAAATGTATTATACATACATACATACATACATACATACATATATATAAGGACTATATAGGGGTTGGGGTGGGGTGAGTGGGCGCAGTTGCACTACTATGCATAGCAGCAGCTCCTCCCTCTTCAACTCTATATAAACTACTATGGAGTATTTCATTTCCATTTGTATTTGACTCCACCACTCACACCTCATCAGCACCATAGATATGATACTTCAACGTATATAGGATAGTTATCGTCTTGTCCGTATCGAATCTATGCCATCGTCGCCGATTCACTGTCAATCTGAATAGTCAATTGAGCCGCTCGAATAAGAAAATTAACCTTTCGAAAAATGACTTCTCGCCTCCCGTATTCCATTCCCCCAGGCCATCTCTTTTCCGCTTTCACTGGTATTTGTGATTGGTCTTTCCTAGTTTTATTAGTGTTCATATCTTTTTCTCATTAGCTAATGCGTTGCTTGTAAAATCCTTGAAAGCCACTCAGTTGTTGTTAACAACAGCTTGTTGGTACTGTCGAATCAGTTGTTGTTAACAACAGCTTGTTTGGCCCTTAGTACTGTCAAAGCAGCTGGTCACCACCTCTCTTATCAAACATATTATAACCTTGTAGAAGATCGTGTCAATTCAAATTGAATATTTAGTACCTACTGAAACACAAAGAGTGCTCGAACCCACTCCCATCATCCATGTGGGAGTGTAAACTGGAACATCGGGTGCCACTAAACCACAAGGTCTTTGGCTCTTTTTGTATTTACTCTACTCATGTTATTAGGAATAACATATATGATATGTAACTACTCGTATGTTTATTAATTTTCAAATGTGTGAATCTAAATACGTACATTTAGAATTATCAAAATACAAATGAATATATATTGCATATATCCGCTCCAAACTTGATTGATATTATCAATATAGCACTTGAAATCATCTTGAAACCAATTATACATGAAATCATCTTGAAACCAATTATACACATGCACACACAAATGACACAATTGGATGCAGGAATTCACTACTACCTCAACCTATTTCAAACCCGGCTATGAACTAAACTACTCAAACCAATCCTAATAGTGTTCCAGAGGTCTGGCACTTGGTATTATTTTATATGTTATCATGCGGGTAGTATTCCCATCATCCAAATTAAAACTCAAAAAATAACAATCAAAATTTAAATATTTGAAAAGAAATTAGATATAACCGAATCGATACAATGTGCACACACGACCATACTACTCGATATTATTGTTACCTACCACTAGCATTATTTATAGGTTTAAGTATAATGAATATAAACAATTGATAGACATGTAGGTTTAATAGTTTAAATAACTCCGTATTTTCACATTTGAAAATTAATATGAAAAGAAAAATGTTGATAAACATGCTTTCTAATTTTTCATCATTTTTCTAATGGAAAAAGAAAAAATAGAAAATTATGAAAAAATGAAATAGAAAAATGCACTAAACAGTTCAGGCAATATATAATTTATTGTTTTTTTTCTCTATTCATTTCTTTGTGGATGATACAGGAAACTACTCATGCGATAGTGTGTACTGGATAAATCTCAACATATATAATAGTTCACAAAATGGTTTTTGTTTTTAATTTTTTAAAAATGTGACGCTCCAGGAGGCACGAGAGCTGGCCCAGGGGAAATCTTCACTTGCGGGAATTGAACCCAGGTTGCCCCGGAATTTTTCCCCACAAAGAAAGCTCATTTGCCACTTGAGCTACCCTATTGGAAATTTGGAATGCAAGAAAAATCTTTAAAAAGTGAGTTGAACCCAAACCCAATATTTGATTATGGGCCTTTTCATGTGGATACTTATGTGGACTTGGGTCGGGTCCATCGCATGGGTTAAAACGGCTTTTTTTTTTTTTTTTTTAAATCCTTTTCTAAACCTTCTATCAGAAAGCCCAACTAAGCGTGTAGCCCAATAATCAATCATTATTGCATGGACTGTGGTCCACACAGCTGTGTGCAACTGTCCAAAACACATTGATTACATTATTCTAACTCATAAAATAAATTATTCTAACACATAAAATACATTATTCTAACTCATAATATATGATCTTTCTTCTAAAATTTCATTATATTAACACATAAAGAAATTGTACACTTGTAGTTTTAAAAAAAAAAGTATTTATACACTTGGATCCATGTAAGTGTCGTAGCCACATCAAAAATAACCTGCTGAATAAGATATTTTGGACTTAATTGAATATATTTTGTCGTTTTAAAGGGCTTGAATGGAACTTGAATCACTTAAGAGGCTCAATTGCACTGTTCTATTAACTTAAAGGTCCTATTTGAAATTTTTTCCTATATTCATTTATTTAAATGAAATTCTCTATATGTGAAAGTAGATATATTTTTTTTGAGTACTATTGACTCTGTTACAATATAGTATCTATTCGTAGCTACTTTCTCAACCAAATAATACACAAAGTGCCAATATCGTATCCGCTGAAACTCGAACTCACCCTTCCTATGTGAGGGTTCAACCGGTGAAAGTAGATATATTATACATAGATCTAATAAATACATTCGACCAGGATGAAAGTGAAAAGATTCAAATCCAACTTCTTAATTACTCTACAAAGTAAATTTTTTGGATTGATTAGGTCCTACAATTTTATTTTATATTTTTTTACATGTGAAGAGAATTAATATTAATACCTTATGACACTATTTGGTAACATATTAGCATATTAGTCAATTTTAACTTATTTGATCACTATTAGCTGTTTAACTTGGTTAAACAGTCAATATAAATGTTTGATTAATTAGCTTTTTGTAACAACTTATTGCTCCAAAACGCTAAAATTCAAAAAACCACACAAAACAACTTTTTCAATCAGCTTTTTGAGAAAATCATTTTGCATGTAATCAGCTATCAGCTAACGATTAATTACCAATCATTTTTCCACGATCAGCTAATGCTATCAACTAAGTAATCAAACATACTAATCCAATTAATTAACATTTATCAGCTATTTATCGAACGACCCATTATAAAAGGTCTCATAGAGCCGCGCACAATTCAAGTTTCACCAAGCTAAGATAAATTTATTCCCAACACAGTAGTGTCTTGCCTTCAAATCTAAGAAATAACTTATTTGGGTAAGATTAATGATAACGAATCATCACCGTCAACCCTAATTTAATAGTTGGGTAATTCTATTTTTTCACATCTTTCTTACTAAATTGTGTCCAAGATAATATGTATATTCACCTATTTCACTCGTGATATTTTCAATTGATTTACGAATAAAAATTGAAAATAAAAGTTTGTAACATTTGATATGAACTATATTACTGAAATAAAACTTTGTGATATAATAATATACAGAAGAGTGAAACAAAAATCATACCCAACACCCCACCCCCTATGTTCGGTTATTTATAATTTAAAAGTGACTTCTTTTTACTAAAAAATTGTATTAAAGTTTTGAAAAGAAATGTGAACTTTACAAGTTGGGTTGATATTTTTTTGTAGTGACGGCGAAAATGTGTAGTCACTACACGAAGTGTATACCGAATAAATTTCACCTTACGACCTTAGACAGCAAAGGACACCAAATAAGTAAACTAGTTTAGCTCACTCATAGTTGACCAGCTCAAATTAAGAAAAGTCAATAAACTGCTCTCATCGAGGTTAAACTTGTAACCCGTGACTGCAACTAAGCTAATTTATATTTAAATTATTTTATCCAATGGAAGTTGGAAATAAAAACTTTTCATGCAACCATGAAAACTATATTAAAAGGCTCATGGAGAGAACGTTATATTATTATATTATTAGGATTTAATCCATGTTTTCCCCATTATTGTTACTTATAATTTTTTTGTCTTTCCTTTATTTGATTTTATTATTTGCATTTTATTCAAATTTGTAAGACTAGACTTAGCTAAACAAAACACACTTGAAAAGAAAAGAAAAGAAAAAGAAACAATCTCTTAGCTAAACAAATACCTCCAGTTATACAATTTAAAGAAAATTTTTAAAAAAAATGGCAACAACATCTTATATATATCATAAATTTAAATCTTATACCTCATTCTTTGTGTGAGAACATTTAAAACTTATAAGAAAATAATTACAAGTCTAAAAAGTTTCATCTTTTATTATATTATATTGTTGCACCTGATAATTATTTTTCCTAACACCCTAAAAAGAGACTGGGAAGAAAGGTGGGGGTCTACAAGGGAGCAAATCTCATATATGATCGAATAGCTGGAAAAAGAAAACCTACAAAATTTATTATTTTTTTAATATATTATATTTCTTTATAGCCTCACCTCCAACTTGACATGCACTCCTATCTTTGACTCCTTCCACCCTCCACGGCTGAGTTTAAATTCATATCATATTAATTAAACACTAAATCTAATCATTCTTTTTATTATTTAAAGGTATATATAATTCATAATTTATTTCAACCATGTATATAATCACATAACTTAGCACTTTTATGTTTACTTCAACCATGTATAAATAATCACATAAGTTAGCACTTTTATGTAGATAATTCCGGTAGGTCTTCTAATAATTATCTTAAGGGACACACTTGTGTGAGATCGTCTCACGGATCCTTATTTGTGGGATGGGTCGGTTCAGATTGAATCAACATGCAAATGTCATACTTATTATATGCTCAAATGTAATACTAATTAGGAATAAATTTTTTGTCACTTATAAGGAAAAATGTAACACTTTTGAAGAAAAATGTATAATAATAATTTTGCATTTTGATGTAAAAATATTATATTTTCCATCAAAAGTATTACATTTTCCATAATAGGTAATGTTCCCCTTACCTATAATACTTTTGAGTAAAAATGTAATACTTTTAAATCGAAATGTAAAAGTATTACATTTACCATTATAAGTAACAAAAATTTTATTCTTGATTAGTATTACATTTGAGCATATAAGTATAACATTTGTGCGTATAAGTATCACATTTTTACATTGATCCGATCAGTCTCACGGTGAGACGGTCTCACACAAGTTTTTGCCTTATCTTAATATTTTAGAAAATTTAGAGCCTTAGATTTGTGAAGACTTTAACTCTATCAAAGATTTTTGTTGAACTTGTATATATTGAATTACAATCCAGAAACTACACAAAATGAGTTTTCATTCATGATTAGAAAGTGAATATTACTTTTCAAGAACTTAATTGGCATGAAAATGTAGCCGATCATGGCATAATGTTTAAACTTTCTATTTCAAATTTGTTTTTGGGCATCACATTGATTACGATGTGTTTTTCAACTATGGTATCAAAATTTTTTTTTATTATTTGTTTAAGATTTGATTATTTACAGTTTAATATTTTGTCAATAGTATCGTGAAGAGTACACATTCTTAACCAGTTTGATTAACGTGGTGACCGTGCACTCTCGTCCCTTAAGAGATGCCGAAAGTTCAAACTTCATATTCTCATATGAGAAAACAAATCTGGCCAGCACTTTGCCCATTAATTGAACCGACTAAGCGTAACAACTCAAAAAAAAAAAAATGCGTACCCAATTTACTATGAAGATTCACTTTTACTATTTATAGTTTCTGATTTTCTGGTAACTCACCCACTGTTAATTGTACCAACCCGATCTCTAAAACCCGCCCGCTACTCCAATTTCCAACCCGACAACCCAACACGTCTACGCTGTCGTACTGAGCTGGCACCAAAGGTTTCATCGTTGGTAGACACGCACGAGGTACGGGTTCGCTTGATGACATGGAAATAGTGTCACGTGATCTGTGCATGTACCAAACCGATTATAAATGCGATGCAACCAAGGACAACATAGTATCTTCAGTACATTCTTTGCTTATTATTTTCAAACGCCTTTTCTACACTACTATTTTATACTACTGCGTATCAATTTAACTTCTTTATTTTTTTTTGGTTATAAGATCATCTCCTACCCAAAATACCGAATGACACATCAAAATAAATATTCTTACACCATTTGAAAAAATTGCGAGTTTGATCTCTAAGTTATAACCAAGTTCCAGCTCGACCCTAAGACATGATCGTATCCGAATTTAATTAGTTCCTCGGTTATTTGCGAAGTGGTGAGTTTAGTCTCTGACCGTTAAAAAAGTTTGAAGGGTAAAGTAGGAAATTCACCAATGGAGTAACCTAAGTTTTTTAGTACATAAAATTCTTTCCTAAGCTCTACAGTAACTTTATCAAGAATCGTATATCATGACAATATATAAAAATTATATTATATATACCCATCACATCCTCTGTCTTCTTAAAAACCAGAGTAATGAATGAGAAACCTAAGACTCAGTTATGAAAATTATAAAAATGATTATTGACTAAACTACAGCATACGAAATAATTATTTTTTACATACAAAAATCTCAAATGATTCCGTTAGTGAATTTCTCATAAAAGAACCCTGAGAAATTTGATATCATTTTGTATCTCAAAAGTTCTGGTTTGATTACATTTGTTGCTTAGTAAAGAAAATAAAAAAATGTTATGATAGTGTATTTCCCATGCCTAAAGACGTTGATCAAGTGTTTTTTTTGTTTGTGCTAAGTCTTAAGTTTGTTATACGAGAACCAAGTTCCTGACAAGTCTTACTAAAATTATTGAAATGCTTTTAGAATTGAAGAATCTTGAAATAAGAGGTTAATAAGTGAAAAATAATGTTGTGAAAGTGGCTTTGATATAATAAAAAGAATAAAATGTGGTTTTTTTAAAAGAGAATAAATGTGAATTTCCTACTTTACCCTTCAAACTTTTTTTTTTTAATTTTTCCGTCAAATTTAACGACCGAGGACTAAACTTGTCACTTCGCAAATATCTCGGACATTGTACATAATCTTTTTGGGCTTAGTGCTCCAGATAATAAAAGTGATATTTTCCTACCCTCATTTTGTATATCCATACTCGATTTATAATGGATTTGGGGTCCCATAAAACCATCAACCTACTTAAAAAAAAAAAAAAAAAAGAATTACAAAAAATTGAATTGTACTTCCTCTCTCATTTTTTGTGTCTAAATCGACTAACAAGACTTAGCTTGATTGAAGTTATTTATAATTCAATTTTTTCATAATATTAAGTTCAACATTAATATATAAAATTTATCTATTTAGAAACTACACTAAAAGTACTATTAAATACAAAATAATAATAATAATAATAATAATTGTTGTTGTTGTTGTAGTAGGAAGATACTAAAAAAAAAAACAAATAAGAAAAAAATGATTTTATCAACAAATTGTAAACATTACAAGTAAAATGTGACATAGTGAGTTAAATTTGATTTTTTTGTTATAAGTACCCTCATATCGAACCAAAATGCACTATATATACAATACTTCATATATCGTATTTAACTTGACATGTTTATTATTCATTGATCAGACCAATTTTTTTTTACTTATTTTTTTAAATTA
This sequence comes from Ipomoea batatas, assembly GCA_002525835.2. NCBI lineage: Eukaryota > Viridiplantae > Streptophyta > Magnoliopsida > Solanales > Convolvulaceae > Ipomoea > Ipomoea batatas. The sequence continues at coordinate 15,709,700 of CM008342.1, read as the reverse complement.
AATATTACAAAAAAAATAAATTGTAAATAATTTGTATTAAGTCTCATTAATCGAACTCAACACATAAAATAGGAGGAAGTATTTGGTAATATTGAAGATATGAATAAAGTGAAATTAACTTACTAAGAATTAAAGTATGCAAATAACATTATTATATTTTCTTACATTATCACCAAGGCCAACAATCTTCAAAATAAGCTAGGAAAATAATAAAGTATGATTGTTCCTAGTACATAAATTATGTTCACTAATAGTTTTAAATTAAATATTATAATAAAAATTGAATTGTAAATAAACTCAAACTTGTTAATTGAAATAGACAAAAAATATATATAATTTTATTTAATTTAGTTCATTGACTTAAAATTTTAAAAAATTTCTTTACACTCGTAATTATAAAATTAAAAACAATTGGTGACACTGCTTCTCGTTATCTCTCTTGTATGATTTGTTGGCTATTACACAAGAATAGAGTTTATTCAGTCTATATCATCGGGTAATTAATGGTTAACTTGTTGCAAGTTTCTCTCGTCACAAAAAAAAAAAAGAATAAATTGATGTTATTAAATTTAGTCCTTTATTATATTATAAATTTTGCATTATTTTCATAAAATTTGAAACTTAAATTGTGACATTTTACCTCATTAATGGTAAAATTGTCAACATTAATCTCAGTTACTCACTTTAATTTTTTGTTCTAGTAGTTTTTTTTTTTTTTTTTGGGAACAAAACATAATATAGGGCCCTACCGGATTTGAACTGGTGACCTCTTGATCTGCAGTCAAATGCTCTACCACTAAGCTAAGGACCCTTTTGGTTTATTAGTTATATTCAAACATGACTCCTAACATCAAAGTTTTCTTTCAACTATTTGGATGTAGCATTTGATTCTTGAGTTTTAAACCTTATTATCAAATTTAAACCCGATTACATTACTTGTTTTTCTATTTTTTGTGCTGTGAAATGTGATTCAAATCATTAAAGAACGAGAAGAAATTCATTATTTTATGAAACTCCACTTTTGTTTTATTGGAATGAAAAATGGGAAAATAAAACTATATTTATAAAAAAAATGAAAAACAAATTTCTTTATTCTAATTACGAAGTATTTGATTTTAATTTCAATTCTAATTCTAATATTCCAACCAACCGCCCCCTAAGTGCATTGCAAAAAGTTTCAATGAAGTTAAAGAAAGAATTAGTAATTGATGAAGTGATTCAAGTGCTTATCGAGGATCAACTGGGAGTCTCCAGCACCAGATGGATTACAATGAGCTGCTCGTATTAGTGCCTTGGATTGAACCCTCCTTTTGACCCAAAAAATAGGTAATTTATTAAATCTATCCGGGGATACTAGCTAATTTAATTTTAATTGTAACCATCAAATTTTATGAAAAATAATGAGGAATTAGTAATAAAAGGCTAAATTGGACAAAACAACTAAAACTAAGTACAAATTAAATCAAAAAATATTACTATAATTGAGAACTAAAATATAAAAGAAATTAAGTCGTTTAAGTATACGGTGTAAATCATACCAAACCTAAGAATGGAAGAACCTTCAACATATTTCAACCAATATTTGTGATGCATTTTAATTTTAAAAAAGTGACAAAATCATATTTGGGAAAATAATATGAGAGGAAGGTAGGGTTGTGATTGTAGTTAGTCAAAGACAAGCAGTCTGGTCAAAGTCCAACTTCTCATCTTATCATAGTCTTAAGTCCTTTAATATATAGACATATAAATCTTTATCCCTAAATTCCGGGACACCTTATATTAATTAATAAAATAATATATTTCTCCCAACACATTACACCTAAAGTGTTTCCATATTTTTGAAGAATGTGCAAAAATTCTAATTTGACTCATCACAGACCAAGTTTCTCTTGTCAGATTACAACTCAACATTTTTTCTTTTATTATTATTATTATTATTATTATTATTATTATTATTATTATTATTATTATTATTATTATTTTGGAAAATTCATATTTTTGTCTTCAAATTATTTTTAAGTTATAAATCTAATCTCTTTCTTTTAATTTTTACAAAATGTGTTCATTTAATTATTAAACAAGTTGTGAGTTTAATGACTTTAATCTCTCAACTAATTGAGGTGTCAAATTTCATTCGTATTTATGATATTATGAGAAAATAAATAATATATTGAAAGTTACAAATATACATTCATAAAACTTTAAATACAAACAAGCTTGAAGTTTCTTTTAATTAGTTGAGAGATTGAATTTATAAGTTCTTTAACAATTAAATGATCAAATTTGTAAAAATTTTAAAAAAGAGACTAAATTTATAACTCATGAGAATTTGAGGGATTAAAAGTGTAATTTTTCATAATTTCTCTATTTTAAAATTCTTTTGTTTTTCTTTGAGTCAGTGATGCTAAGGTATGTTTGTTTTGGTGAGAGCTTTTTTTTTTTTTTTTTTTAACTGACCCTATTACATTGTAATATATGCTCAACTATTGAGGTTCGATCTAATAACCTCTTATATGGGAGAGTCACTACATGTCATCTGAGCACAATGTGCTTGGCATTTTGGTGAGAGTTATTTCATATTTTAATCATCAATCAATTTCCCTTTTTTTCTTTCTCTTAGTTATTTAAACCACCCCATTCAATAGTGAAATTAATAACTTGTTCCACATTATTATTGTTATTATTATTATTATTATTATTATTATTATTATTATTATTATTATTATTATTATTATTATTATTACTACTACTACTACTAGTATTTTTGCCCGTGCGTTGCACGGAATGAATTTATTATAATATTTTAAGAATATTTGGATCGATATACAATTATATAAATTATAGCATTGAATAGTATATAGCGCAATTGATGAAATTGGTTGGATTGATGAATATTATTATTATTATTATCGCATGTTTAGTTCTCAAATTAGTTAAATAAAATAAAATTTTTATTACACTAAATTTCATTCTACATGCAAACCAAAGCATGCCATAAATAAATGTCAAAATCAAGCAATTACTACAAGATCAAACATTTATTATTCACCAAATGTTATAACTAATAATGAATGCACAATTATATATTTTTTAAGTTAATACTCAATTTAGTCATCAACTATAGTGGTTTTTCTCAATTTAGTCCTAAACGATTTTTTGTGCTTAATTAGATCATCGACTTCAATGGTTTATCCAATTGAATCTTATGTGAAGATAACTTGGTAATTTTACCTCTATTAATATCCAATTTAGTCATCGACTATAGGAATTTAACCCAAATTAACATTTGACTATAATGGTTTTGCCTAATTTAGTCCTTGACTCTAGTGATTTTTTTATTTAGTTATTGATTCTAATTGTTGAAGACTGAATTAGGGTAAAACCATCAAAGTCGAGAACCTAAATAAGCATAAAACTTTGTTTAGGACTAAATTGAGAAAAACCACTATATATAACCGATGACTAAATTGGGTATTAATTCATTTTTTTAATACTTGCATAATAACAAGTGCAATGCTTTAAATTCACATCAAGCAATAAGATGTTGAATTTAATTTTTCAATTTTTTGTCCAACAATAAATCAATTTAGTGGGTTACATCTTTTAATATTGCCTTGAGCCCTTGACCGGCCCTTCATCTTTAAAAAATGCTAATTATAGATTTGGCATGATAGAAGTATAGAACTTCCTGATGTTGATATCAGTCATACAAATCAGTAGAATGCCTTTAAGATTTAATTTTAATTATTTCAATTGAGTACTCTATATATGTGTGTGTGAAAATTTTGTAATAGCAAAAAGAAATTATATTCGAGGCACCAGCAATTTTACAAATACAATGATAGTTACTTACATAAATGTCATTGTCCATTGGCTATTAATAGTAATCGATACAATATATTTTAATGTGTATATTATACTAATAATATTGAGTACAACCAAGTATGATATGTCTTGTTATATCGAATACTATCAGCATTGATACTATCAATATTCAAGTAGTGATTCTCACCTAAATTGGACCCTATATAGAATATGTTCAAATGAGAACCTCTATTAACATGTGAACTTGTGAATCATTGTGCACCGTTGATCTTACTCGATCTTATGGTTTATAATGATTTTGACAAGCTGGTAAATATACATCACTGCATCGGATGCACCACTGCACCACCCCTCAGATCTCGGTTGTCCAATCTCACATTTCAATGGTGCATAGGAGTTCACAGGTTCAGAGTTCAGACCCAAACATTAGTTCTCACCTGAACCGGACGATATATATATATATATAAAAGGTATGATATATATTATTATACTGTGTATTATCGGTATAGTAAAAAATCTTATAATTATATATAAGAAAATAAAGCATAACAAGCATGGAATCATGAGTATGATATGAATATATAAAATCTTGAAATAATTTAGTAGGTTAGTCAAGGGAGTCATAGATTTGGTCCATGTCACTCTAGAAACATGAGAGCCAAATTATACTATTATCTTATTGAAAACTCAATTATATAATCTCTTGAGAAATATAGTTTATTTGAATACAAAATGCATAGCTCAATCATTCAGTAAACAAAGTTTGTATTACATATAAGGGAGGTTAGTGGGAAGCATTATGGAATATTGAAATGGCCAAAAAAGACACAAAAAGGGGTTGACCATTTTTGATTTATGATTAGGATTTATGTTGTTCCCAAGGCTGGGCATGTGAGTGAAGGTTTAGTTTAATGAAAAGATAAAATGCAAGTGTCCTCTTAGAAGTTGTTGGATTAGTGCATGCATGGCCCACTTGTTTATTACTTGTTTTTTAGTTATTATTAAGGATATTGCTCTCCATGTTTTCCTTCAACTTTTGTTTCCCCCGTTTTGACTATGCTCCTTTGGAGTTACTTTTGGACAAGCTAGACAAGTTACTTCCTTTCTTCCTCCTTTTGGGTACCTAGTTTTCTTTCACTCACAACTTTCAACTTAACTTGTTGGATGGGAAATATTAATATATAATATAATTTACAATGAGTTAATTCCATATTTAGTCGATCGTCTTTTCAATCTTAGGCATGGACTTTTAAAGATACCAAATTTAGTTATGGAGAGTATTGAATTCTTTAGAATTGTAATCCACTATAAAATTTTCATGTGCGAACTGTTAATATTGAAAGTGAAATTAAGGCTGCTAGAATAAAGAAATTAGGGCTTTGTTTCACGCGTGTGAGAAACAATTGGGGCAGTGATCATGACTTTTCAATTTACCTTCAATAATGTTAAAGATTCACACATGGAAAAGCTAATGGTGGATTAGAATTGGAAATGATTCAATACTTAAAAGACTAAATTTGATACCTTTAAAAATCAATGACTAAAATTGAAAATAAGTGATAGTTAAATTCATGGTGTGTTTGGTTTGCACATGGGAATCGGAATCGGAATCGGAATCGAAATCGAAATGAGAATCAAATATTTGGTAATGATAATGAGTTTTGTGAAAGTATTTTGTATGTTTGGTAGTAGGCTGGAATTGAAATGATTATCAATATTGATGTTTGGTTATGTACGACCCTATAATGGGAATAAAGATTTTAAAATACAAAAATAAAAATAAAAAAAAAATCAAAACAATTGATCCACATTCAAAGCACCAATATGAACAAAAAGTTAAAACAAAGATATGAGATATCTAGTGAGGAGCTAGGGGTAAGATGAAATGATACACGTTTTTAATTAGGGAATGTGATTTTTAATTGAAAGCGTAATCAAATCTCATAATTGTCTTAAAAGTTATCAACTAATCAATAACTATGATTTTGATTCTTATTCCTAGTGTGTAAACCCATAAACCAAACACACCCTCAAAATTAACTAAGTTACAATATATTGATGAAAGAAAAAGAAACAAGTGAAAGGGAGTGAATATTTTAAAACCATTATGGGACTGAGAATTAAAGTTCCACCAAAATTGCTATTCTATACTTTGAAGGTGTTGGCATATAGACCAATCGTTATGACTTAATGAGTGGCAAAAGGTGAAGGTTTCACAATCTTTTGCATCTAAATACTGCATATTAAATTAGTGAGTTAAGTCTGTGCGAGCGAAGATTTCACAATCCGATTACTTTTAGAGAGGTCATGAACTTAACACTTGTAAAATTAGATGTGTTTATGTACTTTAATTCTCTTTTGTTTTTCCCTTCAGTTTTTCATTTCCTTTTTTTATTCGTGGCTTCCTATTTTCTAATTTAGAAAATATATTTGTATATCCATATTTATTTGCTCTATTTCTTTTATTTTAAAAATATTAATAAAAATTGTTGCATCTATTTTTCTTTTCAATATAAAAGATATATGATCCCAATCTACCTGGGAATACTGTCATTATTTTTTATCTACCAAAAAAAGAATGTTGCGCACACTTCATCTAGCCTAGAAACATCTTCGCAAAGCCTAGTACAAAATCTAGGACAACTTACAATTTTTAAGGGCAGCCATACCCACAGTCATACCTCTCAATCTCTCATAGAAATGTCCTAGTTATCTTTTTAGTAAAAGTAATACTAAATTTCCTCTTCCTTTATACATTTTATTTTTAAGTGACAAAAAAATATAGTTATTATACGACGATATGAATGTAAATTAAGTAAAACTTTACTCTTATGTAATAGTTTACAAATCATAAATTAGAAGTAAACCATACTTGGAAGAATATGGAGGTGTTTGGTAAATAGTTGTTAGTTGATTGACCAGTTGATATCATTAGCTGATTGTAGAATGGTGTTTGGTAAATTAACTATTAATTGATAGGTGGTTACATGTAAAATGACTTAACTCAAAAAGCTTATTGAAAAAGTTGCTTTGAGCAGCTTTTTGAATTTTAGCGTTTTGAAGTAATAAGCTGTTACAAAAATCTAATTAACTAAACACGTATATTGGTTGTTTAATTACCAGGTCAAACAATTAATAGTTGTCAAATAAGTCAAAATTGATTGATAAGCTAACTATGTTACCAAACAAATTAAAACCTTATGTGACAAGTTAGATTAAAAGCTAAGTTAGCAATAATTGAACTCGTAAGCTTCTAGTATTGATTTTAAATTTCATATTTAAGTCTTTATTTTCTCGTGAGGTTGGATGTGTCAAGTGCGTTAGTGCGATGAGATGAGAGTCATTAATCTTGCATAAATCAACGTCCAGGATTAACAATGATTAAAAAATGCGGTGGTATTTTTTTTTTTTTTTTTTTGCATGCATCTAGGTCAAATTTAAGGTGTTTTTGTGTTGTGTGCTTAAGGTGCGTTAGTTGTTGAAAACTTAAGTGCGTCAGTCTAAAGCTTTAGGTGCATGATTTTCCTTCTTAAGGTGCGTGATTTGTGTGCTTAAGGTGTGTCAGTTGTTGAAAGTTAAGTGCGTTGGCCTAAAGCTTTAGGTGTGTGGTTTCCTTCTTAAGGTGCATGATTTTCCTTCCTAAGGTGCGTGATTTGTGTGCTTAAGGTACGCCTACAGAAGGCTTTAGGTGTGTGATTTTCCTTCTTAAGGTGCTTTGTTTTCCTTATTAAGATGCATCGGTCTAAAGCTTTAGGTACGTGGGTTTCCTTTTTAAGGTGCTTTGTTTTCCTTCTTAAGATACGTTGTTTTCCTTCTTAAGATGTGCGCCATTTTTTTTACAGTTTGCTTCTTTAATTGAGGACGCACTTTTTTTTTTTTTTTTTTTTTTTTTTTTTTTATATTTTTGTGTGTGTGTGTGTGTGTGTGTGTG
>CM008342.1:15682977-15697206 GCA_002525835.2 Ipomoea batatas | reverse complement strand
CCCCTCCACTAGCCCTCATAGCTCGCACAGCCTAAACCGCGGGGATATATCAATAAAATTTAGTCAATGCATGTCAAAATTTCCTAGTTTAATCCACAATTCAAGATCTTCACAATTAAAAATAAAAAACTAGAGTGATTATCGTCAACAAATCTACACAAAACCCCAGTATAAAGTATAAACCCGAAGTGATCATTAAGATCAAGGCAATTAGGCCCTTCAAAAGCATGATCCTCGCCCCAGTTGCACGATAAAATCGAAAGTTGAATCCGAAATTTAAAGTTAAAAAGAGTTTAATAGAGACGATGATGAGAATCCTAACCAAGCTACGGTCACGGGGATGGTTGAACCGACAGCGAGCGCCATAGCCGCACAAGCCAGTCCGCAAGTAATAGATACAATCGGCGTCGTTAGGGCGCTCGGGGTAGGATTCGGGCCCACCACCACCACTGAGCGACAACTGCCACAGAGGCTCTGCATTTCACACTTGAAAAACTTAAAAACAAACAAACATCAACCCCGGGAGGCCGGCCCGCATTACCGCAAATTCGGGGGAAATTCACATGAAATTCAAATGCAAAACTCACTCACCTTCGAGCCCCGTCTCCGCCGCGCCGCCTGCTCCCTCCATTGCCTGGGTCCCACTATGCCTCTCCATTTTCCTCCTCCCTCCTAAAACAACCACGCCTATTACTTACCTATACACAATATACACACTATATGTATATATGTATATAATTATAAACAAATATATATGTGTGTGTGTGTGTGTTTGTATATGTATGTACGGATGATTATGTATGTATAAAGAAAGTGCAGGAGAGAGAGAGAGAGTGGGAATGGGGTTTTTGATCAGTTTTAGAGAGAGAAAGAGAAAGGGAAGGGGTTTCGTGGTGGGTTGATTTTTGTGTATATACTTCACACTTCACAACCACTGTGTGAATTCTCTCTCTCTCTCTCTCTCTCTTTCTCTCTCAGCTTGTGTTCTGATGGGGTCAGTCTCCCTGTCGCTGCTCAATTTTGGTTTTTTTTTTTTCTTTTTGTATATTTAAAGGTTGAGTAGTTTAAGGACGCGCCAAATAGAGGAAGTAGCTGTACCTGCGATTCTGCGCCTCATCTTCTTGCGCGGCATTTCATAACACTACCATATTTACATTAAATCCAAACCTAAAACTTATTAAGGTTTGAATGAGATAAAGAGAGTTTAGAGCATCCTTATTGGTGTTTTTTCATTGGTTTTTTTGTATGACGTGGAAGAGAGAGGAGAGAGAAAGTGAAAATATTAAATTTACAATAAATTAATTTGTTTTCTTTTTTTACGCTTGAAGTTAGCGCTTTAGTTACACTTCGCGCCCAGATGACGTGTGCGCTACCAATACGCTATCTAGGTGCGTATATAAACACTTTAAAAAAAAAAAATCACTGGCATCCAGCACTATTGGTGTTGCTCTAATGTATGATTGTAGTGAATTAGTCGAAAAATTATGATCAAACAAAACAAATTATAAATATAATGGTTCTTTTGACCTAAACAAAAATGAATTGATAATATAAATTACATTAAGTGTTTTTTAATGTAAAATTTATTGATCAATTTTTAATTTTTTATATATGAAGTTGTTAACATGTATTTTAAACATTTTGTTGTTCATGAATATTGTCATCGAATTATAAGTTATGGTTGTGAAATTTAAAAGTTCATAATTCATATTTTTCATTGCAATCACCTCAACTAGAAAGAAATTCGATCTTTAAATATTTATCCCTCACTGACTCATTTTCCCATCTAGTCCTTCCAAAAGATAGTGGAGTTTCCCTAAAAAAAGATTAGCCTATTATTAGTAAGCTAATATATTACTAGAACCTTTGGTAGAGAGCTTTTAGATTGAAATATTTAAAGCGAAATTATGTTTCCCATTAATTGTTGGAGAGAGAATTTGAGCATAGTTAGTTGTTAGCACTATCATCATATTGTTAGATATTGTAAAAAAGAAAAATAATTAGTAATATCGCCCACACTAATCTATTATTTATGCGATAATTTGAGCATAGCCGTTATCACAATCATCACATTACTAGATATTGAAATAAGAAAAGACAACTAGTCATATTTTCTGCAATAATCATATGTGTGAGAGAATTCAAGTATAGTGTTATCACCGTCATCACATTACTAGATACAATAAGAAGTAAAACAATTGATCATATTGTTCACAGTAATAAATTGTGTGTGAGAGAATTTGAGCATAGACAACATAGTCATTATCACCCATCATCATACTATTATATATTGCAAGAAGAAAAACAAATGGCAATATCGCCCACAGTAATTCATTGTTTGTGATAGAATTCGAGCATAATTGTTATCACCATCATCATATTACTAAATATTGCAAAAAAAATAAATAAATTGTCAGTTTGTCACATCGCCCACAGTAATTCTTTGTTTGCGAGAGAATTCAAGTATAGCCGGTATCACAATTATCACATTACTAGATATGTCAAGAAGAAAAACAACTGGCCATATCACGCCTCTCATTAAAATCACGCCATCTACGTTGTCACTCTCGTGAAAATCATGCCATCTATGTCGTCGCTCTCCTGAAAATCACGTCATCTATGTCGTCGCTCTCCTGAAAATCACGCCATCTATGTTGTCACTCTCCTGAAAATCACGCCATCCATGGCGTCACTCTCATGAAAATATCCATGTCGTCACTCTCGTGAAGATCACGCCATCCATGGTGTCACTCTCGTGAAAATCACGCCATCCATAGCGTCACTCAGCATTCCCAATGATATTACACGAGTACGCCAGATATAATGACATTAATCGGTGGTTAATGCAGCTAGAGCTGTCAAAATGAGCCGAACACGCTGAGTTGGGCCTATTTAACCCGTATTTTAGACGGGCTGGCCTGGAGAATTTCCAAACCCGACCCGTATAACCACACCCCACCCTTAAATTTGTTATGTAGTTTAATATGTATTAAACTAAATATTTTAAAATGTGTTTTCAAAAAAAAAAAAATATTTTAAAATGTTGTTGCTAACAAGAGTTGAACTTGAAGATTAAAATACTATTAAGTTAAAATGTGGTTGCTAACATAACTAAAGTCTTGGCTTATAAATTAATAATATTCTAATTACAAAATAAATAAATTACATGTAAACTATATTAGTATTAAATAAAGTATAATTATATATTATATATTAAAAATTAAAATCAAATTACACACATATATGTGTGTGTAGTGTTAGTTGTTAATTTAGAGGTTAGGAGTTAGATTTCTAAGTTATGTAAAAATTAAAAAAATTAAAAATATAAATTAAAAAATAAATAAACGGACTTATGGGCTAGCCAACACAGGTTGGGTTGGGATTTTCTCAACTCATGTAATATTAAATTATTAAGAATAAATTTAATAGTATAAAATTTTGAATTAAAAATCATTTCAGACACATAAAATGCGCAAAGTTTATTGTGGACCGCAGTCCACCAAGCATTGTGGTCCAAGCGACAAAACGACGTCGTTTTAATTAATGAAAACAGACGGATGAAATAGCCTCCGTTCCACGCAACTACAGTTCCATTTCAACACAACTGCAGTATTAGTTCAATACAACTGCAGTTCCAGACGGATGAAACGACCTCCGTTCCGCGCAACTGCAGTTCACTTCCAACACAACTGCAGTATCAATCTAACACAATTGTAGTATCATTTGAGATGAACTGTAGTATCAGTTATGGAGATTTACTGGAGCGGTTTCTCCCACTTATTAAAACAACATTATTTTGTAATCATGATCCACAATACATTGTAAAACGCGATCTACAGTCGACTGCATAAAATGGGACAGAGGGAGTAGTACATTTGAATGACAACATAAATTAGGAAATCATAAATTAGGAAATCTTAAATAATAAGAAAAGAAAAACTACAGAACGTGAATGACATGACAATATTAGAGCGCGTGCGGAATCAAAGCGCGGACAAATTAGTGATGTCATCCGAAAGAAATTAGTTTCGGGGGCTTGACGTCGCCTCAGTTGGCGCGTGTAAACAACCGCCCAATCGCGAATGGGGAAGTAAATGCTAAGGTCATTTCAGTTCAGGTGCACTCTGCTGTGAAACTTTGCGCCAGGAAAAAAAATAAAAATTAAAAAAAAAATGGATGGCTGAGATTTATTTCCGGAATGAACGAAGAAGATCCACTGCCGTCTGTCATCATAATACTCTGTACTATATTGGCAGACAAGATGTACTATAAGCTCAAGTTTAATGTGCACCTTGGTTTTTGTTGTCCTGGTAATTTGTGATATTTTTTATTTTAAAACTTTAAAATAATCTGCACCTATGTTACGTAGAATTTCAAATATTACTTCCTAAATTTTATTTTTTGATGTGATGGGTATTAATAAGCTACTAGTTTTAAGTTTTAATATAAATGTCTACATTAAAATTTTTTGTATGGAATAAAAGTTGAGAATATAAAATAAGAGTACATATTATTCTCAAAAAAAAAAAAGAGTACATATAGTATTTTTTAATTTGCACTAAATAAATTATACTATTATATACTCCGTAAATAAATAAGAAATGTACAAATATATAGGCCACTGAACTATTTGGGGCATAACAATTAAACCATCGAACTCAAATAAGCTCTACAATCATCCACGAACCTGACAAAAAAGAACAATTGACATTTTTAACATGTTAACAACAGGTTTCAACTGATTAGGATGCCATGTGTTTACTTTATTTTATATTTTATTATTATTATTATCCTACTTGGATTATACTAAGCATTTCATCTTTTGTCTTCGTGTTGTGACCAATAGTCAAAATTAAATTGTAAAACATTATTACCCTATTTCTTCTCCTCCCTTATTTTCGCAAGTTTGAAGCCTTCGTTCGAACATCTCCCTCCGGCTCATCAACTTCGATTTTCTCTTGAAAACTCTTCACTAAATTGGTAATTTCTTCTCTATTCTACTATTTTTTTTCTCTCTTTCGTGATTCTTTGCGCTATTTTTGAACACTTACAGGTTCACAGATAACTTTATTTTCTCCTTCACTACTTTTGGAAAACAATAGCCCTCCAGAGAAGTTGAACGGTGGGTACTGGAAAGCTCGCTATATGTCTTACTGCTGAGGTATACATTTCTAAAGAATTTACCAATTTACCATAGGGTTGCCAAGAGAAAATCGAATATGAGCCGTAAAGAATGTTCGAATGAAGAGAGAAAGTTGTAGACTCGAAGAATCCGAGTTTAGCGTAGAGTTTTTGACGAAGGAGAGAACTGCTACGCAAATAAAGGAGAAGAAATAGGGTTTAATTTGGTTTTGGTCAAAAGATCAAAATTCTTACATGTATATAATAATAAAAAAAATATAATAATAAAATAAACATGTGACATCCTAATCAGTGAAAACCTGTTGTTAACTTCTGAAAAATGTCAATTGCTCTTTTTTTGCCGGGTTCGTGGATGATTGTGGAGCTTTTTTGCGTTCGATGACTTAATTACTATGCCCCAAATAATCCAGTAGCATATTTGTACATTTTCCCCATAAAAATTAAACAAATGAAGAACTTTAAATAAACTCCTAAATTGACTTAATGATACTATTAAACACTCTAACTAAACAAATAAATAAATACTTTAAACCGAAAAATATGTAATTGATGAGTTCAAATAATAGGTTATTAATGTGTTACTATTTATATGATTTGAATAGTAATTTCTTGTGCGATCAATAAGGGTGCAATTTAAATCTTGACCCCATGAGATGAAGTGCCAACAACATTTAAAAGGATGAGATTCATCGAGTCGTCCAGGGAGTGATTCAAAATAGTTGTCCTCAATCACGGCGAGTTTATACCAAGTTAGTCAAACGATCAATCCATCTATTCCCTTCTCAACATGTGGGAGATTTTAGTGATCTTTCTTTGAAATAAAATATTATTGCAATTCGATAGCAATATTGCTAGCTACTTCTTATCTCAAACTAATGTATTCCTTAATTGCGACTGACGTTCACAACAGCTTCTGAATCAAGTTTCGCACCCACATTCCTAAAGTAGTGTCTTTGATCAACCTTAACCCTTGTCTAAACCTCTAAAGTCTCTAAAGTTTGGTCAAAAATATTGTGTGCACATATTTATTTACGTAAATCTTGAGTTTACATATTTTTGTATTTTACAATTTGTTTAGAGAAAAACATGACTACCTATGAAGCATATGCTAGTTTGGTCACATTAGACACGAAACAATCATGTCATGTAAGTCAAAAGATAAATCGTACAATTACAACAATTCAACAAATAATAAAATGGTATTTTGAATGTAACTTACGTACTATTATGGTGCTATTTATTTTTCGGTATAATAATTGCTATTCTATGAATTACGGAGTATATCTTTAATAAACATTTAGTTTTGTCCCTCTCGCATTACCTACAAAATTGCCATGCGATTTATTGTCCTTTAGTTACAATACTAGTTTTATACGCGCATTTCGCGAATGGGTTAATACCCAATGTTTATATTTAAATAAATATTTGAAAGTATATCAATGTTAGATTATATAGGAGAAGTTTATACGTGAGTAATTGAATGTCGAATTTTTTTATTTAAATATTTAACTCAAAGTATATGAATCCAAGATAATATAGAAAATTCATTATAATTATTACTAAAATAAATGTTTGCAACCTTGTAAAATCGATAGTCTAAATATTTGGTCTAAAAATGATAGTCTAAATAAATACTACTTTTAATTTGAATTTTTCTAAGTGTTCTTAATTCTCTTTTAAATAACATTGTCATTGTCTTCATCTTTACTATTTGTTCTCTTCTTTTTTATTGGTAGTGTGTTATTTGCAATTCGGTTATTGTTGGTAGCATAGATGACATCGTCATGCAATGAGATTGTGATATAGGAGCTATGGACTTTCCTTTAGGTGTTCTGCTTGGGGTTCATTTGGTTCAACCATTATTGTTGAATGAGTTATTGTAGATAAAGAAATCCCTAGTTTAAGAAAAAAGATTAAATAAATTAAAATTAAAATTACACTAATTTAAAATTTTGACTAAAAATTAACCGGGGAACGGGGATTTCCCATCCCCGCCTAATTCCCCGCGGGGACGGGGATGGGGACTATTTTCAATTCCCCGTTGGGATGGGGTTGGGTTTCGGGGACGGGGACGGGGAGTGTACTCCCCGCCCGCCCCGGTTGCCATCCCTAATTGTGATGCACTTCAATTTTGTATTAACTTTCACTTCAAAAGAACCAATTCTTATACTAGGCAGAATGAAAATCAGTAAGAATGCAAAAATAATTGCTCATTAAAAGATAATCTTACATTACCTAAGAGTGAAGAGTAGAGTATGTAAAAAAAAAAAAAAAAGCAAGGTAATATTACATTACCTAAGAAAATCAAGAGAATCACATTCCCTTTAAAACAATGAAAAAGCTTATATGGAGATTAAATCTTATTTCATGGGAATGTTAGATAACTTCAACCAAACACAGAAATGTCATATAACCAGCTAAAGATAACACTTGTTATCTTAGATAACCCGAACTAAACGCCACCTTAATTTAGGACAAGGGTCTGTAATATAAAGGAATTTTTTTAATGTTTTAAGTTACTCCGTACAATATAATGATGCGCGCTTTACAAAGTTATACCGTATACTTGTTACAAGTATATATAAGGTCAATATAACTTAGAAAACATAAAGTGCAACTTTATAATACACGATATTTATATTCCAAAAAAATTGTAAAATCTGAAGGTATAACGCCTACTAAGTTGGTCGGACAATTGGCATGGTACCCAAAATGTTTCAAGCTTGACTCATTATGAGAGCGACTTATTGACTTACTTACTTTAAGCTGGCCAGCTATGGACAATCTAAGGTAGTTTACTTCCTTGTGGCCCTTTGACGATTAGCGTCACAAGGCAAGTTTCACTCATATCGCACATTTATTAAGTGCTATTGACATTCTTAGTTTGAGCCAGTTAAATATATGCAATTTAGATAAGTTTACCTTGATGTAATTATTTACCGTCTAGAGTTACAATGCATGTGAGCTTTGCCTAAAATACATATTTAAGTAGTGCGTGATTCCCCGTAAATATAATATATAAAAGCAAAATAAGACAATAAAGTATTGGTAATACAACGCCCGTGCAAGAGTGCAACATACTATTATATCAAGGCGGTTTCCTTTCTTTTTCAACTTTCAATTTTTTTTTTCCTTATGAAACTTACATATTTTTTGTTTTTCTTTATTAACAGACAACATGCTTGTTAAAACAAATATTTTGTGTCAGTATTTTGAATCTTTGATAAATCGGACAAAAAAATATTAAAATTTTATTACACGTTTCACTAAGTATTGATGATGTGGACTCTACGACGTATAATTAGTAATTTGTAACATTACGCTCCTTTAACTTTGAATTAGTACGTATTGCTTGACTTGTGATTTTAGAAATTGATACTCTGTATTTGACTTATGATATTTAAAATTTGGTATTTGACTATAACTTACAAAATTATTCTTTTAATGTACTTCTTATACATATGTTTCGGCATATAAGTACTATGTTTTTTTTTATTATATTATAAATTATAAATTTATTTACTCCGTCGTCGAATTCACAACTAATAACAATACATCACATCAGTATTTCGTAAAATTAAAATAAAATAATTATTATTTATATATCTATCTGTCTATTATTATGATATAGCAACGTTTCAAAAGGGGAATATATAATAAAAAGAAAACAACAAAAAGAAAGAAAAAAGAAAGGTTTGGGCGTGCGTGGTGTTTAAAGTAGTAAGTGTCGGTGTTATATTTTTGTGTTCTTTTCCTCCTACTTAGGACCAACCTTTCCATTTTCTTTTTCTTCTTTCATTAATTGCATTCTTAAAAGATTTTAAAACTTTGTCTTCAATATTCAAACACACCAATTAATGTCATTTTTTATGACATTTTCACTTTTAATTCTAAAGTATCAATTTAACTGCTATCAATATATTTTGATTTTTTTAGTCAAAATTAATAAAATTCTGTCTAAAATATTTTTGAATGGTAAAGTTCGGCAAAAGAGTCGTTTTAAACCTTTTTAGACTGAATTTGGTTGACTTTAAAAGATTGGATTGAGAGAAATGAGGTTAAAATGGTATTCAATAACCAAAAGTAGACATACTACTATAGTCAAGAGATCAAAAGTCAAATTAGTTGATACTATTATATCTTAGTATTCGACATTTATATTATGTTTCTACTGTAATTTTTAAAATATCTTTTAAGTAAAATTCTAAATTCAAATATTATAAAAAGTAACACCAATCTATAAAGGGTGACTACAATGAATGTATTATTATTTTTTTGGCTAAGCTTTGAATAAGGAAGCACGGAGCAAAATGTTAAAGGATGTGTTACAAAAGGGTATCAAACCCATAACCTTAAACATAACATTACAAGTTCTAAACCATCAAGCTATAATGCATCTTATGTTCAAAAGTGCATGACACTCTATTTATCCGTGTGGAGATTGTTGACATCCAAGTAATAAGGGCACGCGTACAACCAAAATTGAAGACAAGCCGATGTCGTACATTTGTCGATCATCTGGAGGGGCGTCTATACAATAAATAAGCACCCTTTCCTCCCCATAAAAATGTCTCTTGGCTTACTAAATCCTAACTAGTTTAGTGGTTTGTGGTCCTAACCTTGGCAAATTATTGCATGGACTATGGTCCACACAACTGTGTGGACCAAAAATAAAAAGTACATTATTTTCGACTGAAGGTACATTATTTTTGTACTGTAGATACATTATTTGATAGTATATATCAAATAATGTACCTTCAGTACAAAAATAATGTACCCTAAAATAATGTACCTACAGTTCAAAAATAATGTACCTTCAGTACAAAAATAATGTACTTTTTTATTTTTGGTCCACACAGTTGTGTTGACCATGGTCCATGCAATAATGATTGCCTAACCTTCGACCCTTATATGAGAGTTTGATTCCCCACACCTACATTATTTGGGTTATAACTTGTATTATTTAGGCCACCATTTTAGGCCAATATCATTTTGGGCTTAGCGTCCCAAGCAATAATACTACTATCATGTAAAATTGGACATAAAGTTTAAGATTCTTAATCTTAATCATCTTGAATTCATTTTTTTTGGTTGTTTACTCAAAATAGTAAAATTAGTAGATATGTTAAATTACATAAATCTAATAAATATATTAATCGCAATAATAATCTCTAAATAAAACATGATAAACAAGAATTAAAATAAAAACTCACATACAAATATACAATAACATATAATCTTTTACAAAAGATATGTTTGATAAATTTTTATATATTATAAATTATTTGGGAGTGGAATTTCTGTTATCCTATCTCTATCAACACCTACGTATTAAAGATTCCATTTACCATTTATTGTCGCAATTTTGGAAGAATATTTCCCATTTTGGGCCCAACAAATGTGGAGATCCTAATTGCCCATTAGACTATGACTCATTTGGGCCACCTTCTGCTCATCTAAAATATCTTTCATCAAAATTTTGACAAATATATGAATGAAAATTGTTGAAACTATCAATTTGATATTTGGGGTTGGGTCCAATGAAGGAAATGATTCTTTGGATGGAAAGAGATTGAGAAAGTATAGAACATATACTATCTTGTAAAGAATTAAAAGTGTTTCAAAAAATATATATTTAGAGTTGGGTCTAGAGTCGCATTATGCGATTTACTTCTTTCGTTAGTTTATGCAGCATGAGCAATAATGTGCCCTCAAGTTTGATATTCAAACATATTATAGAGTTAACATGATTTTTGGTCTATCGAGTGTAGTGATTTTATCACTTTTGATCATCAACTTTAAGGTCGACCAATTTTGATCCTCCAATTGTTACTTTTGGTCCCCTCATAGTTTTGTTTTTTTTTTTTTTTTTTTTGTTTTTGTTTTTGGAAAAAATTACTATTTCTCTCTCTTAAATTTACTTCATAATATTCACATCTTTATGTGATAATAAAATATTCTATATTTATTAATTAATAATAAATTAACCAACCACATCACACACAAAAAATTACAAAAATACTTAATTATTAATTAAATATTAAAAATAATAATCAAATAGTGGCACGTAAAAACTCCACTAAAAAGTTGAATATTAAAAAGGGGTAATGTAACATCACTCATTCACTCCACGAAATAATGCGGCACGCATGCATATTTTGGCAAACTCGAAGTTTCACTATATTTGAGTTGTGTTACATGCAATGTACAATATTATTCTTTAAAAGGATAGTATAAATATTTTTGAAAATCCTTTAAAAAAAAAGATTTCTGAAAATGACAATTAATAAATGCGAAACCATTTATTCATAAATGTAATATTTATATCATGGATCATATAGTTCAAGTGGCATCATAAATAAATTTAAATCGTCATTTATTCTGGTGGCCACGGAGAATGGCTGAGACTACAAACAGTACAAAGTCCCGTTTAAACATATCACCATGGTCTATTCTCTTGACGATCTCGTCAGGCATTGTGGTTGTGATTGGGGATCCAGCCTCAAGCCGCCATTGCTGTCTCCATAAGTTTGTGAGGTTGGTGTACTCACTAGCAGCACTGTCTTTGCGCTTATCTTCGTACTTAGTGGCCTCCTTTAAACTCTTTGGTCCCCGGGGGATCCCCAGCGAACACTCAACATCATCCTCTTTAATGAGGAGTTCATCTTCTCTCAACTTAATTGCACACCTATACACATCAAAGTTTTCAATTAAGTACTTCATCGAAGGTCTTTCACTGTTGTTTATTTTGATGTGTAACATCCCTCCAATACCAATTTCTTTAATAGCCTGCTGCTCTTCATATAAGCACTGGACAAACTCAAACATGAGTTTAGGGCTCATCCTTGTATTCCATGATTTTTTTGCTCTCCCACCATGTTCTTCATGTTCCTAGCTCAGTCGGTGGATTCCTCCTTGCAGCTTTCTTTTTTCCTTTCCTTGCATCCTGTTGTGCTTGCTCAACCGGTGCTTTCCTTTTACCAGTTGTGTTTGAACCAGCAGCTGCCCTGTCATTTCTTCTTTTGGTTCTCATTTCTATGTTCTGTTCACCGCAGTGTTGTTCTTCATTTTTAGCTGCTATATGTTGTGGTGTCTCTAGTGTTGATGACTCAGCAGCCTGAGAACTAAGGATAACCCTTGTTTTCTTCACTTGCTTGTTAGCTCGTGCAATTTCTTGAATAGTAGGATCCGAACTCTCCATTTCTGCTAATGAAGATGTTAGAAATAAAATACAACATCAAGTATAACAAGGATAACAAAGATTTTATGTTTGATGAAAATATAATTTGTAAGTAGAGGGGATGGGGAATGCCGAATAAATCCAACCATGCTCTATAAAAAGAATAACATTTCCATCAATGTTATAAGTTCAAAAATATAGAATTATACGTTCACAATCAAAGAGCTCAACATTCACAAATACAGAGATCTAGGTTCACAAATATAGAGTTATAGGTTCACAATAACAGAGCTCTACAATCACAAATATAGACATCTAGGTTCACAAATCAAAGAGCTCTAGGTTCACAAATACGGAACTCTATGTTCACAAATACAGAGCTATATGCTAACTATGCTGAGTTGGGCGAGTTAACTCGGTCGAGTTGGCCGCCAACTCGGCCGAGTTAGGCACTAGGCGGACGCCTAGGGAGCAATTCGCCTCAGTCTAGGGTGCCTAGCGCCTAGGCGGGGATTTTTGCAACAGTGAATGCGCCTTATTTAAAAAAGAAAATTGATTGGCTGAGGAAAATGATGCCACTAACGGCACCGTTATCCTCAGCTCACAAAACGGTGCCGTTTTGGACCCATGTAACAACTGGATTGTAACCTAGTTTGTAGTGGGCTGATTCAATAACGAGGTGTTTGGTTCACGGAATAGGCAGGGAATGACATAGCATTCCCAGTAATAGCCTATTCCGTTGTTTGGTAAGCAGTTGTATTCCCAGGAATAATATTCCTGAGAATGGTCTATTACCCTTGCAAGGGTAATAGCTATTACCAGCACCCCTTGGTATTAACCAATTCTTGACCCCTCAGGAATAGAAATTTTATTATATTTCCTTTTTTACCCTTTGTTAAACCTAATTTTTTTAGGCCACATCTCCTTCCGCCACCGTTCTTTTAAATATATATTCCATTTCTATTCCTTCCGCGAACCAAACGCTGTAATACAATTCATATTCTATTCCTTACCTATTCCATTTCTTATGGAATAGTATTCCTATTCCCTTAAAATTCATTCCGTGAATCAAACGTGTTGTAAGAGCATTCCTATCAATGGATATTGAGGAGTTATTGGAATAGTGGAAGATGACATGGAAGTGAGAGAAGAAGGAGATAGAAGGAAGTTGGATCATCTGCAAATTTATGTTTTTAGAACAGTATCCTAAATCTAATCTGCATCCCTGCTGTGCGTGTATTGCGCACAGCAACGCCCATTGGGCGCGTCAGGCGTGCCTGACACCCCCTGATTTTGTATTTATTTATTTTTAAATCAAATTTGTTTTTTTTTTCATTCCTTCCTATTTTCTCTATCCTACTCACACTTATAAAAAATTTCTCAAAAATAGTGAAAAAAACTTAATTGATAAGGATGCTTTAAGACCATTACAGATATTTGTGAATAGATGGATTAATAAAAACAAAAAAGAGATGAAAAGAAAAGGGCAAAATAGGGTTTAAAAAAAATAAAAAGGAAAACGAAATTTCATTAGGGACTTTGAGATTTCTGGGAAGGGTTTATGAAGGCAATGCAATTTTGAATGAATCTGGATTGAAGTGAAGGAAGGTGAGAACTTTGAATTGCTCATTCTGTATTTACTTCAAATGTTAAATTTGGTCTGCAAAATCTTTTCTCATAATGGGAGGTCTTCAATTGTTAGAATTTCACCCACTGAGGGACTATGTTTTCTTCAACTTGCTCCATTCTCATCATCAATAGCTGTTGAATCCAGTTCTGCAACTGCAAGAAAAGCTTCATTTGCTTGCTCTTACTTCATAAATGAACTCGGGTTTGCTCAAGAAAGAGCTCTCAGAGCTTCCCGGTACGTGAATTTTGAAACCCCAGAAAAGCCAGACTCTGTGCGT